>NDXB01006675.1:0-41160 GCA_002631895.1 Agapornis roseicollis | reverse complement strand
AGTAGGCTCTATGTAAGAAGCTTGATTTTGGTGCAAGGGGTGCACGTTAGGAGCTATCCCCCATGCACCCGGCGCCGTAATAAAGAAGTGTCTGCTTACCTACATCCCATTGGTGTTGATAAGTTTCTTATTCCAGAATTTTGGTAACAAAACTACCTTTCTTTAAAAACTACCTTTCACAGGGAAGGTCAAGAGCCTTCCCCACAAAAACTACTGCTTTACCGAACTTTGAAAATATTTCCATAATACCAGTGTTTCTAAGAACATGAAAGACACTAAAATCTATCGAGTTTTGAGTCAGGAGAGGCCTTCTTGCTCTGATTCAGTTCAAAAAGTGGCAACACTATGATGCTGCAGGAGAAAGATTCAAGAGGGCGGGATCCAAAATATTTCTATTCTTTAAATCAGATTAAAACTAAGCATGGGAATAAGAAGGAAAAAAGAGACCCTGGTACAGGTAGAGGCATGGCTTCATTGCAGCAGCATAAACAGATCAGAAAGCTTCATACAGAGACTGCAGATACCATGCGAGAGATGCAGTAAGGCTGCACTCCTCACTGCCCCTAGAACTTGCCAAGACACTCTTGCCCTAGTCCCCATCTCCCAAATGCAGGAGGCGCAGTCTACACGTACCAGATTATTTTACAAACTCTGGGTTTTACTAAGGTACCTTCAAGAGCCAAAGCAATAAGAGGCCTCTTGGTGCCCGCTACCACAGGAAATGAGGAACAGGAAGTCCTCAAACTGCATTTCCTCAAAAGCTGGAGAGCTATGCAGAGTTCTCTACAGCCCTGCCCAGCAGCTGCAGCCAGCCCTCTCTTACCTCTACACCAGGACACCCTGCGCAGGCACCCTAGTGTACAGCAAGCACCTTGCTGCTCTCCCCGCTGCTGCATAGGACATCTGTGACCCCTGGGTTCAAAGTCCTTGATGTAGCACATCTGGTGCCAGAGGACACAGCCACTCTCACACAAATTCTGCCACTGCTCTTGGGGCGCTCACTGCCAAGAACCATTGTGAAGGAAGAGCTGCAAACAGGCTCAGCAAAGACCTGCTTCTCCTTGGGAGTTGTTTTATGCTGAACCCTTGCCTGTGACTCGATCTGAGCCACGCTGTGTTACCTGGCTGCATAACCATACTGGTTTGGAACCTGAGTGACCTGCTTGAGGGCGACTTTCTGGCTTGATCTTGGATCAGCCTCATCACCATGGACTTGGCTGGGAAGTCCTGGCTGGTCCTAGTCCCTACTGCTGGATTGGCCCTGCTGGTCTCACTCCTATAGTCTAGGGCTGCAGCCTTGCATATGAAACCACTGCCTCTGCCTGTGCCTTTCCAGCACACTTGGCTCCCAGCTCATCTTCCCTTACGCAGCAGCCTGTCCTTTCTTTGTCATGACACAGAGTACAGTGCAGTGAGGCAGCAGAGCTTGGCGTGAGAGCTGCTTTTAACCACAAGCTAAAGAGTATGAAGCTGTAGGCAGTACAAGCAAAGCCAGAAGAGCCTGTGTGCAGTTCCAGCCTCTGCCAGACACTATTATGGGGTGGGGGAAGGCATGGTGAACCAATATATCTGTAAATTTTTGCATCTACAAAGGGAAGGGCAGTGTGGTAGCTGTATGGTTTACCTGTGTCTTTGTTCATAATGGTGTTGTAATAAGCAAAAAAAGCTCTGAATTCAGCAGGTCGATGAGACATGGCTTTGAACACATTGGGCAGAAATCCAGTCTGTTCAAGGAAAAACAAGTCAAGAACTCAAACTTGACACAGAGCACAGAGGTGACATTGGTGCACTAGGTTTAAAGAACAATTTGTTAGCACAGCAGTGCTGGGGAATCTCTGCAGACCCATTCTCTTCCCTTTGAGCCCATTTATACATATGGCTGAACATGTAATGATGTGCCTCTACTTGCTCTCCCTGTACAGATGCTGCTATGCCCATCTGACCATCCTAAACCTTCTGTAACTCTCTTCTTACCTCCAAGCTTACAGGACATGGCTAGTACAATTTGAACAGCACATTTTTTGAGGTGCCAGCATATAGTGGATATATCTGCTGGCACAACAATGCTGCTCTGCTTGTCTCCCCATTCTCCCCTGACAAGTGACAATGCCCAGTCTACCTGATAGTGTTTGAGGCTGCCTTTCCCAGAGGCTTGCTGCCTCTCATATGAAGGATTAGCCAATGCTGTATTCACCTGTGTCTGGGTCCCAGCAGCTGGCATTTATCAGCAGGGGTTCAGCCTCAGTGCCAGGCTGCCCACTGTAGTTCTACCAAACAAGCTAGATTCACTGTGATTGTGGTAACTGCCCACAGACACCATTAGCTTACCAGCTGCTGTTCTTCAGGGGTTTTATCAAAAAGGAGAGTAGCTCAGGTGTCACAGACTCCTCTGGCAATCTCCCTCCACTGCCACACAATTGCCTGTACCTTCCCCCTGTTTCACTTGTCTGCTTGTTAGTTAACCAAGGGGAAGCTCTATCCTCTTCATCCACAACCTATTAGTTTGCTTAGGAACCTCTGGCAACAAAGGTTATCTATCTGAGTCCACTAGGTTAACTGGATCCTATACGCAGGTCTTCATTAACTCAATCAGTGCACTGACACACAGAGGTCTGTGTCACACCATGTGAACTTTGAGCTGACTCTTCCCCAGTATACCATATTTACCCTTCAATCTGCTGACTCCTTTCATGATGCAGACTTCGCCAGGTCACTACAGTGGTAGCAGAGCACAGATTTAACAGGCTGACGGGAAGGATAGGGAGGAATGGGCCAGCATTTGCCTGAGAGGAGGCTTTTGGGAGAGAGAAGTTTTTACACAGCTGTAGCTGGTGGAGTGTTTTAGACATCAGGAAGGACTATGTGGCACTCCTCCTCTGCAACAGTAGGGAAGGACACTTTTGTTCAAGTCCTCCTTCTTCCCTTTATACACAGTTCTCTATTAGGCTTACTATTTTGATACTGTGCAGCCCATTTAGTTTTGGGTAAAAAAATGTCAACGCTCAATAGCGGAAATATCTCCCGAGCCTTTTAATATTGTCATCAAGNCTCCTTCTTCCCTTTATACACAGTTCTCTATTAGGCTTACTATTTTGATACTGTGCAGCCCATTTAGTTTTGGGTAAAAAATGTCAACGCTCAATAGCAGAAATATCTCCCGAGCCTTTTAATATTGTCATCAAAACAGCTTCTCCTCTGTTTTTAATCCTTNACACAGTTCTCTATTAGGCTTACTATTTTGATACTGTGCATCCCATTTAGTTTTGGGTAAAAAAATGTCAACGCTCAATAGCGGAAATATCTCCCGAGCCTTTTAATATTGTCATCAAGACAGCTTCTCCTCTGTTTTTAATCCTTTAAAAGCATTAAAAATAATACTAATAGTGTCTCAAGTAAACACAGTTGCTCTCCTAGAAAAACAAAGTATTTTTCAAAGTGTTCCAGCTTAACCCATGTGCAAGACCCATCTGAAACAACCCATGCGTCTCATGGAACCAGGCAGACTTACAACCCTGTCAACACACTGCATGATTTCCAGTAAAATCTACAACCTGTACACTGTAAGGAACTTTGCAAGAAGTGCTCCTTACCTCAGCTTCCTGACAGGTTTCTGGATCAGAACTTCTCTTTTAGCATGTATAACCTACCCGGGTTTTGTACCCTTTCCACTGACAGAATCTTGCAACTCTTTTACCTTCCTTTCTACTTCCTCCATGAGCTCCACGATGTCATATGGCATGTCCTTCTTGTTGGGTACTGGGTACCGCCCAACAGACCTTGCAGTGTTCTCTTCCTTGGTGCTGTATGCCACCCAGGACTGCCTCTGGAGTCCCCCTGAGGCTAGGAGAGGCAGAAACTGGGGAGAAAGGAGGCAGGAAAATTTATTTGAAGGGCCACTTACCATCTTGGCAGCCTGAGGAAAGAGAACTTTTCCTCAGCTACTCGTGTTTTCCTGGCAGGACTCAGGGGCACCTCTGTAAGCCATCTAGTGCTCCATGAGCAAAGGCATCTGTGCTCTGGAAGGCAGAAACCCAACTCCCATTCCTGGCTGTAGCCCTAAGCTGCTGTGTGGGCATCCAGTGAGCATCCTTTGCCCCCCTCTTCTGCACCATCTCAGCTGCAGGCTACAGATGAAAAGATGAAAGGGTAGGAAACCGCAGAGGCCGATGAGCCCTTCCCGCTCCACCATTCCTTCCGCGGACGGGCCCCAGCCGGCCCGGATGAGCGGCTCCTCCACACGGTGCCTCCCCATCGTCCCCCGGGAGTCCCCGGTCGAGCCCCTACTCACGGGCTGGCGGCCGAGGCACAACCGCACGCTCCGCAGCAAGGAGCCACTCATGGCCGGTCCTCTGTACGCGAGCCGCGGAACACGGGTGCCTGAGGACCGCCTGACCTAAACCGCCTTCCCTCGGCAGGGCCCGCCCCACGTCCCGCCCCACGTCCCGCCCCGCCCCGCCTCGCCTCGCCTCGCCTCGCCGGCGGGAGGGCTCCATTAGGCGTCCGGAAGCGTGCCCCGACCGTTTAGAGCTTTCCTCTGCTTGTCCTTCCCGCTCGCTAGCTCCCGCGGCGCCACAGGGACGCACTCCCCGACCCCCGCGCCTCCCGCGGAAGGTCCCACCCCGATGGCGGGCGGCGGCATAGATGACGGCTGTCTGTCGGTAGAGCCTGAGGGGGAGGTGGCGGTAGCCTGCGAGGCTCTGCGTCTGCTGCGGATCGAGCCCTTGGCCGTCAGCCCCGGCGCGGGGCGGGCGGGTGGCGCGGCGCCGTGCTCGGTAGGTGCCGCTGGAGGGGCGAGGGGTGATAGGGCTTAGCTCCGCCTTGACGCCGGTCCCGCGGCCTCCTCGTTGACAGGAGGCCGCAGGGCTGAGGCGCCGCTGCTTCCACAGAGAAATGTGCTGCGGAAGCGGAGGCGCTGGGAGCGGGTGCTGGCGGCGAAGAAGAGCAAGAGGCAGCAAGAGCGGGAGAGGAGCAGGGCCCGGCGGGCTGGTGGCACAGGTGAAGGGCGGCACGGCACTGTACGGAGTGGCCCCGTCGAGGGGCTCCTGGCCGAGGGAACGGAGTCCGCCCGCGGGTCCGCTGCCCTGCCGGGACTCAGGCTGCCCTTTCCCTGCTCTGCCCCCCAGGAGCTGTCGGTCGGGACTGCGGGAAGGCTCCGGCCGCCCTCGCGAAAGAGCGCCTTCTGCAGGCCAAGACATCGGGGCCCCGGCTCTGCGTGGACCTCGGGGTGGCCGACCGCATGACAGAGAAGGTATGGGGCGCCCTGCCCGCTGCGGCCTCTGCAGCAGTGCTTCAGCGCAACTAGAGCCGAAGGGTCCAGTTGAGCTGAAGCTCAACTAGGATCCACACAACAGCTCACCTGAGCTCAGTCGTAGGGGGATGCTGTTCCCTCGCATCCCTGTCTGTCCTTACACCCCCCTAGCCTGCACGCCACTTCCTAACTGGCTGCACACCCAGCTGTGGGTTTCCTTGAGGCAGTTGAACTGTGCTCCAAAGAAGCAGCCTTTCCAGAGTCTCTGCAAGCAGCCGGTGACTCGGGCATCATGGATGTCTGCAGGCCCTGACTAGAGCCATGTTACCCCCTGCCCCTTGACTTGTGGGTCACTGTGCTTGTTATTTATTGGAAGGAAACAAGCCGCCTCGCCTCCCAGATCAGGAGACTCTATGGGGCCAACAGGCGGGCTGAGAAGCCATTTTGGCTCTGTCTGACGGAGTTTGTTGTGGGCTCGTTGATCTATGAGGAGTGTTTTCGTATGAACGACGGCTTCTCCAATTATTTGGTAAGGGTCTCTGATGAAAGTGCATTCAAGGCTTGTAGCACCCTGCAGCTGCTGCTGGCCTTCAGTGTTGATCCACGACAGGCTGAGGTGCACTCAGATGAGAGCTGGGAGCTATGTGGGAATGCAGTTTAGTGGCAGTGGTTAGGCTCAGATCTTCTTACCCTTTGACAGGGGATGAAGACTGACAGATAATGGGGCAATGTACAAAGGCTTCAGGTTAGAGCTCATGTTCTTCCTGCTTGCAGAAGAATTCCTTCTGCAGATGCTACTTCTGTAAAAAGACCTGTGATCCTGGGGACAGGCAGCTGTGTAAGCTTGGTCAGGGTTGGGCAGGTCACACATTCATGCCCTGAGTTTTTGCATTGAGCTTGGTCTGACTCGAGCACAAGACGCACACATGGCAGTGACATTAAGCCGTGTGTTCTACAGCGCATGTGCGGTCTGCACCTAGTAACAGTGAGGGGACAAACCAAGGTGGAGATTCCTGAATCTCTTAAGAGTTAGAATCTCTTTTAAAATTAGGTGATTTTTTCTGCTCTCGTTTCCTTAAAAAGTAGTGATTTTGATTAGAAAAGAATCTAAGAGATTTTGAAATATGTATTGTTCAATGCTCATATAGAAACATTTTCCAGTTAAGAAAAAACCCACTGTTTGCAGGAGTGTAAACACCTAAGGCAGTAGTGTCAGTATATTTCTGTGTCTGAGAGTGGGTTTTGCTCTGGCAAATGGACTTTGGCCTCATGGGCTTCTTCTCTCCATGTCTTGCATTTTTCAGATGGATACAACTCAAGAAAGTTACCTGGACCTGTTTCCTTTAGATGCCATTGTTTATCTCACTCCTGACTCTGAGAATGGTAAATATTTCACATGCTTTAGGAACAGGGGAGCTAGGGCAAATGGGTGGTTTTTATGTTTTTCTTTTTCAGACTATTTAATACTTCAAGTGATTCAATTCCAGGTAGTCACTGTCTCAAATTGCATGAGGTGTACTGTGTATTTAGATCTGATGCTAAATCTATTTCTATCTCCTGTTTTTATGAAATGAGGTTTCAACTTAGGGCTGTGTGTGATCTGCAGCAGACTTAACTAAAACTTGTGTGTACCTTCTCTGCGGCTTATAATACTAGGAAATGGTAGAGATGCTGTGGCAGTTTTGGCTACAGTCTAAATGACATCCTTCTCTGAAATAATGCAGCAGCTACAATGTTCGTGTTATTGCTTGATTTGCTACTGTGTTTATTTTCTCCTTTTCCTCTAGTTCTAACCTGCCACATGTTGCTGAGGGCATAGATCCCTTGTCTTGTTTTACAAAAGTGCCTTACTCTGCTAAATAATCTGGTATGGGTGGGCGAAGGTTTTAGTAGGGAACCCTGGAGTAGATTAGGATCAGATTGACCAGATTAGCCACATCTCATAACAGACAGTGGTTAAAGGGAGCAATGTATGATATCTCTGGTGTGTTGTGCTTTCAGCCTTTCTGAAAAGGCTGAGAAAAGCATTTCTCCCTTTTATGCTGCCTGCAGGTTCAGGCAGACACATCTGTTTCTGAAGTCTCAGCCTCCTGCATGGTCTGAGGCTCCAGGGTAAAGGGTGACTCTGGCCACAGTTTCTTATGGAAGTGGGCTCTTGCTTGGAAAATGGTGTAATGCAGGATTTTACTGGTATAATGGTGGTGAGCAAGTGCTTATCTTGTTTCTAGTCCTTGAAGATATTGATCCAAATAAAGTATACATCCTCGGAGGCCTAGTGGATGAAAGTATTCACAAGGTAGGTAGCAGGCTGTTGGAACTTGAAGGTGCTGTCTGCCCCGTTATCTCCTGAGAGCAGAGACATCCCACTCGTAGTACCCAGTGCACCTGCTGCCTTGATTTGAGACATTACAGTTGTGCCACCATATATTTTTCCCCAAGATTCTGCCTTGATCCAGTGCCAGGCTGAGAGACTGTGGCAGTCTGGGTGAAACAAGCCCCAGGACAGCTTTTAGCTTTCTAGCTGCTTGCACCCAAAATATTGTGTATGCTGAGCATATGCATGTTTGTGCATATGGGGCACCTTGTTATTGTTTCCTTTGCAGAAGCTGACTCTGCAAAGGGCACGAGAGCAGTCCTTGCAAACAGCCCGTCTCCCCATTCGCGAGTACATGGTGAAAGCTGTTAACACGAAGAACTACCACTCAGAGACACTGGCAATTAATCAAGGTGAGAGGCTGAGCCATGTCCTGTCACTTGCCTGGGCAGGGGGAGAGGGCTGTCAAGCACTGAAGCCAGGTGTGTTCAGAATTATTCCCCGTTGCTGAGTAATGGGGGAAGCACTGGGAGCAGAGGTTTCTCTTAATAGGATTTATTCCTGATACCCCCTTTTTAAAGGTCTTGTGTGCTTCTCTGCATCAGCGCATTCTCAAGGACATAGGACTTGCCTTGCGCAAAGCAGTGAACACTTAGCATGAAGGACACGTGAGGAGGCTGCTGTTGCTACGAGTCATACAATGTCCCAGGCAAGGGAGAACAGAAATTATCTTGCCTGTGTCAGTCAAGGCAAGGCTCACAACATCAGGATGATGTGATGTGCTCTACCACTGTGATGGCTTCATGTCATGATTATGGGTTGGGCCACCAACTCACACCAGTGGATGTGTCCATGCTCCTCTACCTCCACCAGTAGTCTGTGGCTTTTTAATGTGAACATCTCTCTGCTATAGATTATGGAGCAGAGAGGTATCCTAGGCCAGCTCTAGTAAATTCTTACCTCTGGCATGAGGACATCATTGCTATCTCCATCAGCACAAGGCAGAGGAGGGGGTGGAGGGCTCTGCAAAGCACCAAGCATAGCTGCTAGAGACCACTGTGTGGAGATGTGGAAACACAGCATCTGAGAAACAATGGTGGAAATGCAGTAGGTATAACCCACCATGGTGGTCAGTGGCACAGATGGGTAGTACAGGTTAGTCAAATGGTAACTGGGGAACCTTGCTTTAGTTGACACAGCCTCTGCTTTGTCCACCCAGCACTCCCCAAAGTAATCTTCAGAATGGCTTCATGTGCTACTTTGAAGCTGCTTCAAACACTTGCATGTCAGATTTTAAATGAGAGGAAGGCAAACCACCAGATCCCATGCTAACCTTCTCTGTCGTCAGCTATTGTAACTTCCTGATGCTTTGCAGCCAATGGGGTGTGTATTCATAGAGCTTGCTATTGATACTGTTATAACATCTCTCTCTTCTTGACAGTCTTTGATATCTTGTCAACTTACTATGAGACTCAAAGCTGGCCAGCAGCCTTGAAAGCTGGAGTTTCTTCTGGAAAAGGCTATGTGCTACCAGGGGCCATGAAATAAGTGAAAATACCTCAGCATGATAATGCACAAGAAAATTCTTTATTTTGTAATGGTAAAGAGCTGTGCAGACAAGAGAGACAAACTCCAACTTTTGAGCAGAGGCACCAGCATGAATATGCATAGAGAGGATAGTTCTGCTTAAATCTTGTTCAAGGACTCTATCAAGAGTGACACATTTTGATTCAGCAGTACAATGCTGGAAAATACTTTTTCCTCTTAAACAGAAAACATAAGCTAATGCAGCCCTGGGATCAAGTGAAAACTGATAGGAATTCAATTCTACTTCTTTACAGATACTTGTTAGGGTGTTTCTGACTCTTGCATCTACACTTGTTCTGGGGCAGCAAGGAGTGCTTTAATGTATTTCTTTCATCTTGCTAAAACAGTAAGTAAGGTGAAGTTAGAATTACGAAGCTCCCTGGTGAGGAAAATTTCTTCCCATGGAAAAGGATAATGATGTTCCAGTTGAGGAGCACAAGATGGGATTCACAGATGAAGAAACAGTTTTACCAGGTGCACTATGTCCTTTAAATCAGTTGAAGACTCGGGGAGTTGTTGAAGCCTATAGCTAATCCTGTGCTTCTATTTTGAAAACCTAAAATAAAATGTTTACTCTTAAAACTCCCATCGCATCCTTATAGTTACTTATGCATGATACATCATCGCACACTGACACGCAAAGTTCACTAACCCTGAAGTTCCTCCTGGAAGCGTATCTGGGATCTGACTCTGTCCTGCACAAAGAGAACAGATACAGTTCATAGCTGCAGCAGAAAGCATTTTTGAAGCATGTAGATTGATATGTAACCTCAGCCATTATTGCTAAAAAAAATCCCCAAAACCCCAACAAACCACCAAACAGCCTCCACATCACTGTAAACTATTAACTCCAACCATCAGTGGAAGGGCTTGAAGGTCTTCTGAGGTAAACTGCTATTGCTGTCTCATTTGCACATCTATTTTCATTTTTCTTTCATATCAAGAGCCTTTTACAACACCTGGAATTCAGTGCCATGAGGCAGTGTCAGTAGGGCCTGTTGCACCAGGCCTATCTCTGCACTGTGGCTGAATTTGTGTTTGCCAGTGCCTGCAGCTCTGCTGTGCTCTGTGTGCCCTTCCAATTCTTAGTCTTCACATTCACCTTCTCATTAGGTGTTGGTGTGTAGTTAGAGGTTTGCTGTTTGGCTCCAGTGTAAGAGCCTTTAACTTTACAATTGAGCCCCTGAGTTTACTATGCAGCAACATATGCTAGCCCAGACCAGGGGAGGGGGAGTGTTTGTTAAGGACTTTCTCAAGCATCAGCAAATGTAAATAGAAGAGCTGGCTGACACACAGAAACCAGATCAGAAAAGCAGGATATGGTGTTGCCTACATTGCCTGGGACAAGCCTCCTTTCTGTGGCTGCAAGAAAAGGCAGTTATATACAGCATGGCTTTCTTCCCAAAGAGGTTTCCATTACATCCTCAGTCACAGGTAGTGGTTAAAGCACCCTGGGTTCCTTCACATGGGGCCAGGGTAGCATCTGACATCATTTTATTTCGGAAACTGCTTGGAGAGTATGGAGTAGCAAGAAAGGCAGACTAAAACGCTCCACAGGTGACAGAAGGCTAAGGCAACACCTTGAGACTAGCCACCTGCAAGACCTTTGGGAGTTGAGGGACAAACCCCAGGCAAGATACATAAACTACTGAAGTACTCTATGAATTTGTATATTACCTAGAGAGATTGCGTACACAAAATTGCATAAAGCTAGGCTGGAGGGCAGTACACCCTGCATCACAACCACAGCGGTGGCCCTTGGTGGAGCTAAGCTGACACCAGGGACATGTGCTTCTGTGCCCATTCTTGAACTCTGGGGCTTAAATGCCCTGTAGGGGAGAGCCTGGTAGTGGACAGAAGGAATATGGCTGGGCTCTTTCCACCTAGCGCACTCGTGCCACCAAACATCCCCATTACAACAATGGGGGTACCCTGAACTGCTGCAGAAGACAAAACATGGAAGCTGTAAGGGCTGTGTGTTGGCGGGCAAGGAGCTTGGCACCCACATCCGGGCAGCCTTGCCTGCAAAGCTGCTGGTGAACAGCCTGCACAAGTTGCTGGTAGGTTCCCACCACACCCATGAGTGCAGCCCCAAGCTTCTGCTGCCTCTGCCTGCACAGCTGGCAGTGTGTCACCTGGAAGCAGGCCACTGCCAGCTGCACTAGGTGGTTGAATGTCACCCTCAGCACACCCTGTAGCTCTTTTAGGGGCTGCTCTGTTTTCAGGAGCTCCTGGCAACTGGACAGCAGATCCTGGGAGACTAAGCCAAGGGTACCCTTGCTCTCAGCACCCTGCTCAGAACATTGACCTTGCAGGTGGGTTGCTTGGTTCCTGGAGAGGTTCCCCACAACATCCTGAAGCTCTGTGGTGTAGGCCAGGAAGCAGGGAAAATCTGCAGGGCTCATCTGTGCTTGGTCCTTCAGCTTGCTGAGGGCTTGGACATAAGGGTCCCACCGTGCCATGTCCCTAGCAATGGAGACTGGGTAACTGCTCACAGGGGTCCCAGGAAGACTGCAGCTTCTGGATGGTGGAGTGGTGAGGGGCCCCAGAAACATGTTGCACGTGGGGATGGTAGTTTCACATTCCCCCTTGTCATCAGACCTGTGGAAGCAGCTAATATAGGGCAGATGACAGCTGCACTTGTCCATCCCACGCTGTGGAGGAGATGTCATCTTCATTGTGGAAAAACCCAAGGATCTGGTCATAATGGGGTCAGAATGACTCCGCTCATCCTCCTTTTGGTTAAAGCAGAGTAAGGAGTGCTCTGAATCCCCATGGTCTGCTTTTTTCTCCAACAAGCCAGAGGAAACTGGGCCTGAGGAGATGGGAAGCCCTACAGACGGAGTTACAGGAGAGTCTTTTCCCACCTCAGTAGGCTGTTCACTGGGAAGAGAAGTCTGAATAGGCTGTGGCTGTATGAGATCCACACTTCCTGCATCTTTTCTAGGGTCTCTATCTAGCTCCTGGCTGCTTAGCAACTCTTTCACAAACAGTGCTCCAGCAGGGGATGTTTCTGTCTCCTTTCCAACAGCATCAGCCCTCAGGTACCCACTAGTCTTCTCAGAGGCCAAAAGCTCTAGTGAGGTATCTATCCTTTCCTGAGATGGGCTGGGTGATGTGAGATCTGTCCTCAGCCCACATGAGAGCCAGGAGAGGTGAGTTATAACCCCAGAAGTGCTGCTACAATCTGTTAAGAGCTGAGTTGCATCTGGAAAACCTGTGTGATTTTTATTGTTCTCTTTCTGTAAGGCCTCCTTGTTTATCACTGGTCTGCTTTTTCCCTGTAACAAGGCACTGTCACTGCTGTTTTCAGCACAGCTGTCACAATTAGCTTTCCCTTCTTCACAAAGAGTTGGGACAGGCTCCTTACATGCTGCTTCCCTCTCAGCACTGAGGAGCAGTTCCTGGTTCTGGTCCTTGTCCACCTCATGGGGATAGCCCATGCTGGAGCCATGAGCTGGTACTGTGTGTTTGTTAGCAGGGCAAGTCACTTCTTGGCCAGGGCATGGGTGTGTATCACCAACCTGTTGGGCTGCCATCACCTCACCCATCTCCTCCTGTACTACTGGGGCCAGCCAGCCTTTGGTGGCCATACAGCTCTCCTTGCTCAGCAACCCATTATTTGTCTTCATGGAGGAACTTCTCTGAGCAGGTGACCTGACAGCCTGTAAACAAGATGTGCCCTCAGGAAGGGGCACACCTTCCTCCAGGGACAGGAAAGGTGGATGTACAGCATGTGTAGGTTGGAAGCTACTGTCCACATGCATGGCAACACCCTGCAGTTGAAGAGCTGAAATGGAAGAAACTAATGAGTCAGTCACTGATTTTGTTTCCATGGTATCAGGCTCCATTTCCACCAGGCCAGAGGATGGATTTGGGCTAGCACTGTTTCTCTGGGTGCACGTTGCAGCAGGAACTCCCAGCTCCTCATTCTTGATGTTCTCTGAGGAAGATGAAGAGGGCGGCTGAGCAACGAGTGTTGGTGTGGGTGGCCAAGAGCTGCAGCTTTGCAGAGGGCCTGGTAAAGCTAAGGGAAAAGTGACCTGTGAGGTGTAATCGGTTTTCAGGAAAGATCTCCTCTTCTTCAGGCTCTTAGCATATGTCATCTCCTTCTCCTTTCTGTGTTTCTCCCTTGCTGTCTGCCTTGTCATCAAGCTTTCTCCTAAGCTGTAACACCTTGGTTGCTTTAGCATGCAGGAGCAATTGTCTGTACTCTCCTGGGACGTCATACTGTAGCCTGTTGGCAAGAAAAAGAACCGTGCAAGTCAGAAAATAGCCTCAGGCAGCAGAATATCCATGCATCTATGCAGTGAGCCAAAAAGCTCTTAATGCAGGTCCTGCAATTGCAGATGTAAATGTTTGCCTGCAAAGCCTGGGTCCCGAGTGCCAAAGGAAACTGTCTCTTATGATCAAGCACCACCTTGGAATCAGCTATGTCAAGAAAAGTAGAATTTGTGCCTATGGCTGCAAAGACTCAAGTCCAGCCTTAGTGATAAAAGGTGCTGGGTAGTCTTTCCCTTTGCTTATTGGAGCCACTTCATCTGACTGCAGATACATCTGTAATTCCCAAGTTTAATTTGGTGGTATTAGCAGCAGCTACAGAGAGTACTGCCTACAGCTGGAGATTTATTAACATGATCAGAAATTTCCAGCTTGGATATTTAGATGATAAAAATTTCCAGAGATTGCAGTGTTGTGTCTAAACATGGTATTGTTACTGTGAATGAATGCAAAATGTAAAATCGTACTAAATACACGAAACAAATGAATAAGATCTGTTAATGTTGAAAGAACTGATTATTTCTGAAACAAAAATCCTCTTCTCTCTGAGAAAATACAATGACCAGGGAGCTGCTCAGCCACAGGACTCCTAGACCCAGTTATGTAACATGCTCTTGACCCCAGAAGATCATTATCTTGTGGGTACATGGAACAATAATGTTTTACAGGTTTTAGCTCTCCTCAGCTTGAAGGAAGGTAGGAGAGTGAAGGTGCTGCCTGCCAGTGGGAATATTTACCATACAGCTCCCTCTTAGTGCAATGCTCTTTTAATCACTGGATTCAGCCTACATAGAAGGATGCACAGAACTTACTCATGCAGCATGCTGGCTTCAGAATCAGGCAGAGCCATACATGACTATTCTGGAATTTCTGCAGAAACCTGGGAACCTTCCAGAATGCCAGACTCATTTGAAAAATTACTTTTTCTGGGATCTAATGCTTGGATGCGATGACAGATTTCCCTGCAGAGTTGCAGCTCTGACCCCTATGTGCACATCCACTTATTTCTGCTGAAGAATGGTTTATAAAGAATGGGTGTTCAAATTTCCTGGGAAATCTATGAAGAGCTGAAAGATGATCTCTCTAGGAAGACTGGTGTGGGAAAAAGGCAGCACCCTAGTCCATGGGGTGGAAGAAAGGTGGCCTGCAGCATATGGGTGAGGGTTTACCTGCCAAGGCATCTGGAGGGCTAAGCCTGTCTGCAGCATCATAGAACTCCTCCTCAGAGCTGGTGTCACCAAAGCCTGGGGGTGGCTCCAAAATGGGGTCGCTTGCCTCTGCAGTCAGCTCTGCTCCACATGGTGCCCCTTCCTGGGAAGACTCATTTTTCCAAGGCCTTCTTTGAGGGCTGTGGCTGATTTTGCTCCTCTCCACACTGCCTGCAGGGGATATGCTGTAGCACAGGTTGTAATAGCCCATGGTGTTTTTCTCAGACAATCTGGTTTCCACCAGAGATGTACCAATGTCCTCCCCTCTCTGCTCAGAGGGACTGTCCTCACACCCAAGCCCCTCTGTGTGTGGTACCTGCAAGAAGCAGAAGTAGTCTCCAGCTTCTGCCCTGATGGAGCCTCCTGCAGCATGAATGGGGAAGAAGCTCTTGTCTGAGTGGCTCATCTCCTGAACTGTTGGTGTGTAGAAGTGGAAGAATTCTGGCCTGAAGGAAGAACACATTTCCAACTCATCTTCCTCCAATGCATCCATAGAGTCACTGGAGCCACTTGTCTTAAATCCTCGGCTCTCAGTGTTGGCCGAATCTGAAGCCTCAGATGCACTGTCTGCTGCATTGTCACATGCATCATACTGGTCACTCCCTTCAGACTGGGGCTTTGTGCTGTCCTTTCCCAGACTGTGGAACTCTCCCAGCTCTTCCTCATTGCACACACGATGGGCACTGCTGTATGCTGTAGGAGTGTCCAAGCAATGGTCTGAAGAGGAATCCTGTTCCCAGGAGTCTTCAGAGTCACTGCAGGTTCGAGATTCATACCCTGGGATTTAAACACATCTGTCAGCCTCAGTGGCAAGAAGGAATGGCCAGACAAGGGTTATGAACTTGTCTGCAGAGCAGAGCCTTAAAGCCCAAAGAGTTCTGCCCTCACTTGCTCATCAGCAAACAAGATGAAGGTGCAGTCAGACCTCCAGGACCATACACAACCTGTCAGTGGACGTTTGGTCCCTCCTGCCTGCTTTGCCCGGTTTTTCCGCAAAGCAGTACCAGGGGGAGCTGCAGAACAGCAGCCAGCTAACGTTGCCTAAATCCTCAGCCTGTAACCCCTATGAGGCTGCAATTATCCTGACAAGGGACAGGACAGCATGGCAAACGGATCCTCTCTCTCCTGGCCGAGGGGTGCCAGCAGATGGGAGTTGTTCAGGAGGCTGGAAGAAGAGCTCAAGTGCTCAGGGACGGGTTTGCCGTTCTGGTAACAGGCATTCAGCTTTCACTTCTTGGGAAAAGCTGCCAATTACTGCTGCTCTTCCGCTGTCTGACAGTCTGGGGTTGATGGAAACCTGGCACTGCCTGCACGATGGCTGACAGTCTTAATAACTTGCAGATGCCACTGGGCTACTGTTCTAGCATGATACTGTTCCCAGGAGGGAATAACACTTCCAGTGCTGGAGGATCCACCCATTTTCTCCCCATCCTTTGACAAAAAGTAAACACAAACACACACACACAAAACACCCAAACCCCCAAAACAAATAAACAAACAAGCAAGCTGGGTTTTTTAAACCTTCTTCAGCTGAAACACGGTGCAGTTGCTGTTTTTTCTCCCCCCAGGTAAATATGGAGACATTTGCATCCACAAACAGTCTGTAATAGCCAATGATGAGGCAGACAAGGTCTTTTGCACTGTTTGATTCCAGGAGCAGAGTCAGCAGCTTGTTGTTTGTTTAAGGATGTGGGGGGAAGAAAATGGTAAAAATATTTTAGAATTTACAAATATTGCTTGTATCACCATCTGCAGGAAAATGCTGCACACTGAAAAGACATTCCCCCTCCCCCATACCACCGTCATTCCAGAGCACTGTTTTTACATGAGGCATAGAGAAACAAGATAAATTGGCTTTCTCATATTTTCTTTCTTTGATATGTCTCACTGATGGAGGACAGCAAGAAGAATCACTTTTCTTCAGTAATTTCATATTCCTTTTATGAGCTTCCCCTTCTGAGTCTGCTCTGAGCCTTTTTTACTGATGATACCACCAGCTAAATGTCAGATTTTGAAAAGAATACATGGTGTGAATGGCTCCCCACTTGTTCTCTAGCCCTGACACAGCCATCAAGAACTTACCTTCAGATCCTGCAGATAGATTTTGACAGTGCTCACTTTTTCAGACTCCTCTGTAAGCTCCACCTTGCTGATGTTTGCAAATTCTGCCAGGCTTGTTATGATGTTGAGCTTATTATTGATAATCTGGCTCACCCCATACTTGGCACCCACCAGCAAGGCAACATACGATTCTCTGTCCTGTAGCTGGAAGGAGGAGAGGTTAAATCTGTAACCAAAATGTGAGCGCAAATCGAATTGCCTGTGCTGGGCAGGGACTCCTCAGCCACCTGATCTTGAGTACTATTTTATCACTGGACTCTCTTTACAACTGTGCTGCAACCAGCTGCAAAGGGAGCCCCTTGCTACTTACGGGCTTTCAGGTCACCTGCTCCTAGCTGTTCTGTCCTCTCCCTTGGGGACCACCAGTTTCCCTGTACCCCCAAGTCAGATGGTCCCAGAGAAGGAGCAGCCATCTAGCAGAACCAGAGAGGTCAGAACAGCAGCAGATTGCTATCAGAAGTATCACCTGGCAGGCTGTGCCAGATGGACCTACTGGATTTGGCAAGAAACTTTGGGAAGGTATTCTGGTTTTGTAAGAACTTTCCGAAGTTCTTCTTAACACTTTCTTTTAGGATCAGACACTTAGAAATAAATTAACACCCAAATAATTTGGCAAAACTATTTCAATTTGCACACAACTGTAAACCTCGACATTACTGTAATCCATCAGTAAGGTCTTCCTCTGACACAGTACTACCTGCATTGCTTGGTGTGCTGTACAAAACAGCTTGTGGTCTATACTTCAGTACAGATCCAAGTGAGGACAGGCAAAAAAAAAAAAAAAACAAGCAACAACCCAAGAAATTCTTGGGGGATTGTGAAAAGAGCAGTGTTCTTTTTTACAGTAAGGCTTAAGCATACCCAATATCTCTTCAAGAGTTTTTGAAATATCTCCAGATCTCTTAAGTACTTTACAACACAAAAAATATAAACAGAGGTCATCTGACGAGCAAGAGTCACAGCTTTCAACTTGAAAAAATACGCAGAATTATTGTGTAAGCTGGTATGTTATTCACTTCAATGGAATTATGCTCAGTTATCCTGGCAGAGTCCCTTACCAATACTTCTCATGAAGTCCCAGGATAGGGAAAGGTACTGTGACTGAACTGTCTGAAACAGCATCACCAGAGCTAATGTTACATTTTCTACAAGGATCAAAGCAAAGACAGTGAGGAGATTCAGTAAAAAGTTGCTAGTCTCACATCGACAGTCATTAAGAAAAATATTGAAACATTTCTACCTTAGATAGGGTTTGCTTTGGTTAAGATATGATCTTACACACTGGTGAAACAAAAATGTTAAAACTCTTGTGTCCTTATCTTTGCAGTCATTGTCCAAGTACAATAAGAGATTCACAAAGCAAGGCAGTAAGACAGTATGCCAAAGCCCAGTTGCATAAATAAATGCACGCGTACCATAAGGGTGGCATTAAAGATCTTCCCATTGTACATCTTCAGGTCTCCCAGTATTTGCAGGTAGCTCAGGCGCACCTGGACTGCTGTGAGCATATGCTTCGTTTTGCAAGAGAAGAAATACTGTTTAGAAACATGACAGACAAACAAGGTTTTCCAGGAAGCCTATGGGCTAGAAGATGTTCTTTTCATACAGGACTTAGTATTTGATCAACACATTTAGCTTGGTCTGGACAGGCACTTGATCTGTACAGGACCACCCCACATTACCACATTTGCCGTGTGGCAATCCCACAACAGAACCCACTCTGTAGGGAAATTAGAGTGTGTGCACAGCAGAGGAAGTTATAAGAGAAAAAGATAGAAGAAAAATCCCAAGTGATCCCACAGAGGAGAGACCCATGGAGAAAAGACATTGCTTTTTTGACTGTGAGAGATGCCGCCTCCATCCTGGGAGACACCTTGAACCCAGGGAACAAACCCTACCTTTTGCCGAGGATCCAGTAGCAACTGGTTCTGCTTCAAGTGGTAGCTGATGGCTTTCTTAATATCCTTCCCTCTCATGTTTCGAAGCAGAGTTGGTGAGATGAAATTTTCAATTCCCCAGTCCCTCCTGCTGGAAAAATGGGAAGGGAGCAAAGGGGGTCCCAGCTGTGCTGTCCCCCAGCAACACAACAATGTGCAGAACAACAGCTGGCCAGAGGCAGAGAAGGGCAAAGGCACCATGCCAGTCATAGAAGCATAGAATCATTGAATAGATTGTGTTGGAAGAGACCTTCAAAGGCCATCTAGTCCAACACCCCTGTAATGAGCAGGGACATCTTCCAACTAGATCAGGGTGCTGTAACATGTCTGGGTATAGCTCATGGGACATGGCTACCTTACTCAAATTCACTTCTATGTGCTTCTGCTACTGAGACAGGAGGTGGGTTGGAAGAACATGCACTTTCATGCAGAATGTCCATTTTTACATGGTTATACAGGAGACAATCTACAAGCTTTGTCAGCACAATGGTCCCAGTCTTTCTGTGCCTCCCAGAGGATGAAGGTTCTTTAACTTTACTTTGGTTACAAGATCATTATGTAACATCTCCAGCTCCCTACACCCAAAAATGTGGATCATTATTCAGCCCAAGGACTAAATATCCCAGAACTAAGAACGCTGCAGTTGTCTGAAGTCACTTCTCATTCTTCATTAACTGCACACTGTTGGGTATGTATGGCTGTATGCAGGTATCAGCAGCACTTGCCCAGGCTGATGGAGGCTGAGTGGTGCAGTTACTACACAAATGTCTTATTTAATGATTGGCTCATCACAAATTCTTAAAGCAGGGTTGTTCTTCAGGGCAAGTGCAGTCTAACAGCACTGACATGCAGCACAGCACACTCACTGCTTGTGAAAGCACTTTTTCTATTTTTTTTTTCTACATCCCATTACTTCACAAGACCTACCACTTATGCTGAAATTAGATATTTCTGAAATAGTTATGCTGGATGAAAGGGTGTAGTGGCTGTGCAGAATTGATTAATATCCTCTCAACTACTGCAGGCAAATCTTAGTATAGTGGCAGGGGCAGCCTGAGTAACAATAACTGAGAGATTCAGAACTTTATGTCCCTGCTCTATCTACAGATCAGAACCTCCCTCTGCTTAGGCATATGTTCAGATGTTATACTGTATATATTATTCACGCAGCTCAGCAGGCTAAAGACAGGCTCTGAAGCCACCTTGACCTAAAATGACTGGCACAACTAAGAGACTGCAGTCTTTCTGGGTCACAGACAGGCATCTATCCAGAGCTAAACACTGGGCAAACATACAGCTGATGCCACTTTTAATTGGCTCCCTGTTCTGCCAGACTTAGCCACAACATAGCACAGAAATTTGGGAACTTACTCAATGTATTTCAAGGATACTTTCTGTGGCTGAGCACAAGCATAGATCCTCTCCTGTATGTGCAGAGCAGCCAGACGTAATGCCACACTGCATTTCATTTCCACAGCAAATCTTTCCTGAAGCACATCACTGCAGCTCTGGAACAAATATGGCTGAGTTAGCATGATGATGTGAGCTCAAGAAGTCAGATTAAGGCCTCTGATATAACTATTGTAAGTCATAAAGGGAGCCACTCAGCTAATTTCAGTCTCATTCTGTTAAAAAGACAAGAATATAAGTTGATTTAAGAATTTAAGACAAATTGAATCCAAATGCTCTGTTTCTAAGTGCTCTGCATTTCACATTCATGTAAATGAACTGGCCTGAAGTATGCTTTGGTTTAAAGCAGAAATGAGAATTGCATGAGAAGAGATCCGACAGCATGGAATGGCTTGATTTTACCTGCAAGTAAAGATACTCAAAGGCAATTGGGTCTTCCTGCAGGAGGTCTAAGGGATCCTTTGGGACAAAGCAAACTCTGAAGAGGCACCGGTAGTCCTGAGATTCTCTTCTTTGGACCACCTGCAACAGACAAACAGCATCATGTCACAAGGACTGCTGTAGTTGTTCCCTTCATAAATGCATAGTAAGCCTCTGCCTTGTATGAATTCAGAAATAATTTAAAGATACTGTCAAGTGGGATGACTGCAGATTAGCCATTTGCCCTCAGCAAATACAAGAAGATATTGCTAATGTTTGTAATTTTATCTTAGATTCTGGTCCTGGTTTTTGTTTCTCCCTGTGGTAGCTTGGAAGTTCTTTGACAGCAAAGCTTCATTAAATATCCACGGATCTCACCTATTTGCAGTATAACCAGGACAGATGCTGCAGGGCCATATGATAATGACAGAGAAAGGTTAAAGCTTCTCTGCTTTTATGTTCAGTCTAAGATAGCAGCAGCCCTAAATAGACACTTGGATCTTCATCATAATATCAATACAATGACCCCTGGGTTACATATTAGCATATTTTATTCTGGGAAAATCCCATACAGGCTTACCATCTGAAACAAAGCAGAAATTCTCAGGCACGTGTGCTCAGTGGTTGGACAGCGTTAGCTACTGAACCTGTCTGCATCACAGTGCAACACTGACCAACAAAGTCAACAGCATGGATATAAGGCTCCCAAGCAGGCACATTCTCACAAATTAGATTAGTTGAGAATTAGTAGCAGAGCAATAGAATTATGAAGAGAGCTAACCTCATGTTTGCAGAGGTTAAACTTCTGATTTAGAATTTAATCAAAGTGGCACCTGGCTGCGTTAACTCTCTGATCACCTAGGGGACAGTAAACAGCTGGCTACACAGCTATTTTAAGGTTGTCTGAAATAGTCCTCTGTAGATTGGGCTATCTGGCAAGTGGCACAAAACATGCTCATCCCCTTAATTGCTCTACACAGTCCAAACAACAACATCTCATGGGTATCGTTCTGTGAGCACTCTGAATGGAGTGAGACACTTCTGAAAGTGTCATTTCTCCAGGAGCTCTAGTTAATGCTGTAGTAACACATGCAACAGGGAGAGAACAGCACCTCTGGAGATGGGGCCAAGCTCACAACCTCTTGTGATACCTGCAGAGCCAAGTTTTCTCTGCACTTCACTGGCCAAAATTAATTTGTGCTGGTGATCCCTTTTCCCCCTCACAGCATGCCTGCAGGAGCATGCAAGGGGCATGCAAGGGGTTCTTCCCACCTGCTCGATGAACTCTTCCTCATGCAGCAGGTGAATCTTTGCCATGTTGCACTGCTCCTCCAGAGCAAGGGCAAAGTACGCAATGCTCCGGATTGAGAGCTTCTCCTTCAAGGTGAGAACAATGTCCTAGGAAGGGAAAGTCCATAGCTAGTCAAAGAGAATTTAGACAGAGCTGCTGAACACTGCTAGTATATCACATGAATGTGGATGATTCTAGCCTGCTGCTGCCAGCCATGTGGAAAAGCACTGAAAGGGCAGTGGCCAGACAAAATTCTGTGCAGCCCAGAACATGCTTGGTGCTACAACACAGTGAAATTTTTAGCACTGTTTCACAGGAAACCAGTGCCTTTATGTACTGCCTTACCCTCTTCACTAACGGTTTCTGAACACATTGACCTAAACAAATCATAGAGGTCTCAAGGCTAGTGAAAGCCTGCAAGTTCATCAGAAATGGAGATACAGAAAATGGCAACTTCTTTGGGACACCAAAAACAACCTTGGCAGTTAGCTACTATGCTATCCCAGCTGGATGTCTAAGCAACAAAAGAACATGCCAGCCAGGCAGTCAGCAGGATGGTGTTCAAAGCCAGCCATGCTGAAAGTTTCAGCCTTACAGTTTTTAGTTTGGTGGTGTTGAGCACTTTTTGTCACCCTTGATTCAAATTTTTGCTGCTAACCATTCCAGCTTTCTAGAACTCTATGGCACTTTTTGAAGAAACTACAAAGAACTAGTGGCCCACCAATAAACCAGAATTTGAGAGCATAATTGTACAAATCTTACCTAATTTGATTGAAATTGCTGTTCCTGTTATACGGAGAATTCTTTTGGAATACTAAGTCTCATGAAAATAACTGGGTTTAGTTTTGGCAAACAGAAAACTTTATATAAGGCTTGACTGAATTGAAAGAGAACTCCCTTTCTTCACTCAAGACTCTTAAGGTAAGCACAAATATTTGACTCACCTCATTTTTAAGCAAGGATCTCTTAAACAGCAGAGGAACTTTTGAAAGGTCCTAACCTGGGAAGCATTTTACCCATTTGAGTGTTTCTGTTAGGATGCTGGTGACAGTTGCATTCGATTCCAGTAAGGAAAAATTTGTTCCAGATCAGAGGTGAGCAAGTTGAACCTAACATGAAGAGCTAATCCATCTTTTAGAAATTTAATCCCTTGTAGGTGGGCATTCAGATCTCTCTTTACAACTCATCTGCCCTTTCCTTGCTATCTCCCTGCTTTATTTCATTATTTTCTTTCTCTCTGCCCTGCAAGTCACAAGACTTGCATAGACGTAATTGCATGAGAGACCACAACAGCTATGTGAAGTTCAGATGAACTAGACAATAAATTTCTCCTGAGAAGAGTTTTTAGTGCATTATAAATAAAATCTCCTTGCTTTTCCCCTTAACATTCTTTCAGCCTGATAACTCCCAGAAAGCCTATCTGTTGTGCATTTTTTCTACAGTAACTGCACTGCTGCAGGACATCATATACCCTTTAAAGAAATCATGGCCTCCAATCACTATGCACAGGCAAATCTTATTAACTCCAACACAAACACTGATCAACTCTAAAGATCAGGCTAGAAAATCTTAAGGTTTGGAAGTCTATGTCTAAGCATGGAAGTTTTGGGAAGTGCTAGTTAGTGGTTCTGGAAAGCAGCACCTTGTATTTTGAAGAGAATGACAGCAACCTGTCTATTATGCCTCCAAGCACAAGTGATTTTAGGTAGATGGTACTGCTTTTCCCCCTCAAGAGGTTAATCAGGTTTTATGTCTCCACAAGGAAATACAAACATTTCACCAGTGCAAAAATGAGGCTGCACAGACAAGAACTTTTAAGGAACAACCATCACAATTGCACTTGCTGCATTTACATGATATCCACATGATAGCCAAACCTGGATTCCACTGTTCAGGTCCCAGGCCAGGAGATTTGTTCTCCCTCTCATGGATGCACATTGTCATTGCTATATTAAACAACTTCCTCTATATTCTGTCATGTGGTTTCCAAAGAAATCAATGTTAGAGTGGGCAGCTTCTGATTTGCCAGTTCCCACCAACCTATATACTCTTGCTCAACTTCAATCACACTTCACGAAGTGTAATGGTCTCATAGCCAAGTTCTTGCAAGTTTTGTGAAAATTGGCTGCTGAGAAAAAAAGAGTGGTGAATTAAAGCAACATCTCCTCTTCACAAAGAACATGGAAAATCCAGTATGCTCAGCATCAGCTGACAATCCAGTTTCACTAGCTGGCCAATAAAACCAAGAGGTTGCAAATTCCACTGGATGTACCTTTACTACTGGATTGAATTCAGGTGGTGGGAACAAAGGCAGACAACCAAGCATTGTTACCTTGACAGTAGTGCTTGTCTCAAACCTGAAAGCCTTCGTCTGTCCATTTTCCAAATAGACTTTGAGAACGTTGGGCATACAAAGAAGAGAATTCCCCTGCAGAACAAAATCAACAGCACTAATCCTTGGATGTTAAGCCTCCAGGCACTAGTCTGCTCTGCCTAACACAGCACATGCTAGTATAAACGAAAATCTTTTATCTGCTTTTGCTAACCTCTTCTGTGGCACCAAGCTTTATTCCCTGATGATGCTTATGGCATGGAACAAGGGGAAAAGAGCATAACAAATGCCTTTACCATAAAACTCCAGCCAGTGCAACAGCTGCACATAGCCTATACATGCTTGCTGGTCACTTCCCCCATGATATAGGAAGATTTGGCAGATATTGAAAGATGAGGGCCATCTTCCCTGGACCCTTCATCAGCGACTGTAGTGATAGGACAAGGGCTAATGGGTTCAGACTTAAACAGGGGGAGTTCAGGCTAGATATAAGGAAGTTATTTACTGTGAAGCTGGTGAGGCACTGAACAGGTTTCCCAAGGAATGTGAATGTTCCATTTCTGGCAGTGTTAAGGCCAGGTTGGACAGAGCCTTGGGCGACATGGTCTAGTGTGAGATGTCTCTGTCCATGGCAGGGGGATTGGAATTAGATGTTCTTAAGATCCTTTTCAACCCGAGCCATTCTGCAACTCCATTACCAAAAAAGCAGTGATGTCTGCCAGAAAAGACATCTTCCTGGGCACCAGGCAGCACTAACCACCTCGCTGACACTTTCCCACTAGCAGCAGCAATGACTTCAAGTTCAGAGCTACCTAAACACTCCATGAATGGATCTTGCACACCACAAGAAAGCTGTAGGATTCAGCTAAACATGCGAGGTACTTTATTGAGCATTCCCTTGGGATTTGTGACTCTGAGGCTTCCCAAACAGGAGATGATACCACCAGAGTTTCTTGAGATGGATCTCAAATGCATTAGACAAGGCACTGACTTCCATAACAAAAGCACTTCCATTGGATGCTCTGAAATTTTGGGAACTTGGCTTCTGTCCTTCTAGGGCTGTTGAGAGCTGCAACCTTTAGCCTTCCACCTTACTCCTTTACTACAACTCATCTGTGTCTTCCTTCTTGTTTTCAGTGTTACTGTTTTCCAGTGCTGAGAAAGTTACTCCTCCACCCTTGGACTTCCCTTTCAGCACATCCTTCTTATGTTCTTGGACCAGCATGTTCCCCCAATCTTTATCTAGTTGCCATGACAGTGTCAAGACTGAGAACATATTTTTAAGATGATCTCTCCTATGTTCATTTGCTGTGCAATACCATGTAAATCTTACAGCCCTGGTCTATCTTGACAGAGAGCCCATATACCCTGGAAGTATTACCAGAACAAACATAAACCACATCTGAATCTTGTTCCTCCCCTCCCTGTTTCATGGGGTTTGAGCTGCCTACAGTCATCACTGAGGAAAAAAGAGTGAACATTGCCACTCTTCCTGAGACCAAGCTGTAACTGCATGCTGAGTAGCACAAACACGACATCTTCAACAGGCTTTGGGTCCTCCATCAATTAAGAAAAGTGATGCTGGTTTGCAGTAACTGCACATTTTCTCTGGTTGCTCCCACAGTCACAAGTTATCATATGAATGAGGCCTTGTACAGTCAGCACATACAAGAACTTAAAATCTATATAGAAATTCATAGACAAATTAAGTATCACCACTCTCCTTGCCAGATCCAATCAGATGGCCAGAGCACCCAGATGGCATTTCTCTCTATTTTTGAGGCTCTAATAGTCTACAATGAATTAGTTCTGAAAGCTTCTTCTATGTCTTAAGCAGGTGTACCCCTCCTGTTTTGTTTGGTGCAAGGTTGATTTACTCCATGTTACAGCTAGGCCCACAGCTTCTAATAACACACTGACTGATGCTGCCTGAGGATCCTGAGGGACATGTATCTTGCATATCATTCCATTATATGGAAATAGATAATCAGTTTGCAATAGAAAATGAAGGCTGTGTAGCATTCAGGCTTATTAACAATTTATGTTCCCAAACTGGAGTTTCAGATTTCAACTGCAGAATGCAGCCTCTGGGTTCCTTGCAGTTGCCACAGAGATCATTTAGCAATGCTCCATTAAGATGACAAGAATAGTCTATTTACTGAAACAGGAAGCTTTGCAGTTTTTGGGGGCCATAATACCCTCTTTGGCTGTCTTCATACATCAGCCCACTGAAAGGAAAGCAGTTCTAAAACATTCAAGCAGAGTAGCTGCTGTCTATGATGTTTCTTCCACAAATAGTCATAAATATATAACACATTTATTTACTCTTCCCTCATGCTAATATTTTACTGTATCCAGCTGTTGAAAAGGGAAGCTAACACCATAGAATCATAGAATAGTTAGAGGTGGAAAAGACCTTAAGTTCAACCACCCTGACATGGGCAGAGACACCACACAGTAAACCATGTCACCCAAGACTTCATCCAGCCTGGCCTTGAACACTGCCAAGGATGGAGCATTTACAACTTCCCTGGGCAACCCATTCCAGTGCCTCACCACCCTAACAGGAAAGAATTTCTTCCTTATATCCAATCTAAACTTCCCCTGTTTAAGTTTGAACCCATTACCCCTTGTTCTGTCATTACAGTCCCTAAAGAAGAGGCCCTCCCCAGCATCCTTGTAGGCCTCCTTCAGATACTGGAAGGCTGCTATGAGGTCTCCACGCAGCCTTCTCCAGGATGAACAGCCCCAACTTTCTCAGCCTGTCTTCATACAGGAGATGCTCCAGTCCCCGATCACCCTCGTGGCCCTCCTCTGGACTTGCTCCAACAGCTCCATGTCCTTTTTATGTTGAGGACACCAGAACTGCACACAGTACTCCAGGTGAGGTCTCATGAGAGCAGAGTAGAGGGGCAGGATCACCTCCTTTGACCTGCTGGTCACGCTTCTTTTGAAGGATGCAGTTGGCTTTCTGGGCTGCAAGCGTACACTGAAGCCGGCTCATGTTCATGTTCTCATCAACCACCATCCCCCAAGTCCTTCTCCTCAGGCTGTTCTGAATTTCCTCTTTGCCCAACCTGTAGCTGTGCCTGGCATTGCCCTGACCCAGGTGTAGGACCTTGCACTTTGCATTGTTGAACTTCACGAGGTTGGCATAGGCCCATGTCTCAAGCATGTCAAGGTCCTTCCAGTGTCTCAACTGAACCACATAACTTAGCATTGCTGGCAAACTTGCTGAGTGCACACTCAATCCCACTGTCCATGTCACCAACAAAGACATTGTACAAGATCAGTCCCAACACAAACCCTTGAGAGACATGACCCATTACTGGTCTCCAGCTGGACACTGAGCCATTGACCACAACACTCTGAGTGTACCATTCAGCCAATTCTTTATCAACCAAGTGGTCCATCCATCAGATTTATGTCTTTTCAGTTTAGAGACAAGGATACCATGTGGGACAGCTTCAAACACTTTGCACAAGTCCAGGTAGATGACCTCAGTGGCTTTGGCCCTTTCCATCAGTTCTATAGTCCTGTCATAGAAGGCCATCAAATTGGTCAGGCAGGGTTTCCCCTTAGTGAAGCCATGCTGGCTGTCACCAAGCACCTTGTTGTTTTTCATATGCCTCAGCATGCCTGCCAGGAGAATCTGCTCCAAGATTTTGCCAGGCACAGAGGTGAGACTGACTGGTCTGTAGTTTCCTGGGTCATCCATTTTCCCCTTCTTGAAAATGGGGGTTATATTTCACTTTTTCCAGTCATTGGGAACTTCCCCTGACTGCCATGATTTTTCAAATATGATGGCCAGTGGCTTAGCAACTTCATTCACCAGCTCCTTTCAAGGCCAGGTTGGATGAAGCCTTGGGTGGCACAGTTTAGTGTGAGGTGTCCCTGCTTATCGCAGGGGGGTTGGAACTAGATGATCTTAAGGTCCTTTGCAACCCTAACTGTTCTATGATTCTATGATTTTATGACCTGTGGATAGATTTCATCAGGTCCCATGGACTTGTGCACGTTCAGGTTCTTAAGATGGTCTCAAACCAGATCCTCTCCTACAGTGGGTCTAGGGACTTCATTCTCACAGTCCCTTTGTCTGCTTTCCAAGACTTGGAAAGTGTGGTCAGAGCACTTGCCAGTGAAGATTGAGGCAAAGAAGTCATTGAGAACCTCAGCTGTCTCTAAATCCACGGTAGCCAGTTCCCCCATTAGCTTCCAGAGAGGGCCCACATTATCCCTAATCTGTCTTCTGTTTGCAATCTACCTATAGAAGCCTTTCCTGTTATCTTTCACATCCCTTGCCAGACTCAGTTTTAACTGGGCCTTAGCTTTCCTGTTCCTGGCCCTCCTTTCCTGAATGACATCCCTGTATTCTTCCCAGGCCATCTGTCCCTGCTTCTACTTTCTGTAAGATTCCATTTTCCCCTCTAAGTTTTCTCAGCAGCTCCTTATCCATCCGTGGTGGCCTCCTGGCCCTCTTGTCACGTTTCCTTTTAGTCAAGACACAACACTCCTGAGGTTGGAGCAGGTGGGACACCAACACCCAAATGAATTTCTCTTACCTTTATTTCTCATTAAATGGATGACAAACTACATATTGATTGTCTCCCTCCTCTGCACTTGCTACAACCCTGGTGACCAATCTCTGTCTGAAACAGCTCCATGGACGCTCCCAGGCAGATACTAGTGTGAAGCTCCACCTACAGATTACTGTGTACAGTTCTGGTGTGCTCAACATAAAAAGGACATGGAGCTGTTGGAGCAAGTCCAGAGGAGGGTCACAAGGATGACCAGGGGCTGCAGCACCTCCTGTGTGAAGACAGGCTGAGAAAGTTGGGGCTGTTCAGCTGGAGAATAGAACACTGTGTGGAGACCTCATAGCAGCCTTACAATATCTGAAGGCAGCCTACAAGGATGCTGGAGAAGGACTCTTCATTAGGTATTTTCCATTAGTCTCAGTAAGCAAACAAAACATAAACCCCTCTAGAGATTCTGGTGCTTCCTCCCTGATCACAGATGGGCCTAGGGAAACAAGTTGGCACCAGATGCCTGGATCTGTATCCAGGTGCAGACACTCTGTAGGTCCTGGCCACACTCAGCCAGCCTGGTATCTGTCCCCAGATGGGACACATTTCTTTCCAGCAAACACTCTCCATGGCATCCGGCTGTAGCCATACCCTACTGACCTGTGTGTGTCCATTCACCAGCACTTCTTCTGCGAACCGTACTTTCACAGGGTTTGTTTTCAGCCTTGCCCTCTTCTCTGCAGTAAGAAATGATGACTTGGGCCCTCCCTAAAAAAAATAAGAGCACTTGGTTGGCAACTCAGTCTGTTGCGGTTAGGTACAAGATGCAGAGGCCCACAGTACAGCCCATGCTGAAGCTGCTCACACCACACTGCCTTACACTTACAGGAACAGGTGGTGTTAGGAGTCTCTCAGCCTCCAAGGCTTGCTACAGGCTGTTTGGGCTACAAGACTTACCTGGGTGGTTGCTGGCTTCTGAACCCAGACCCAGCTGTTCACCAAGTGGACACACATGCAACACATCCTGTACATACTCCTAATTTCACTGCATGCTAGCCAGCTCCTGTGTTACACATCTCCCCAGGTCCTGCAGTGAAGCCAGAATCCTGCAGAACAACTGTTTATCTGTCAACAGCTGGCTTGCAGTAAGGCTACACAGCACCATAAATGAACACATGCAAAGTGCCTTGCAGTAACAGACAAAATCCCCTATCAGTGTATCACAAGAACACAGCCATGTAGGCAGCACATCCCAGCTCAGCTGCAATTTCTAGAGCATACTCTCATATTGCAAAAGTTTAAGAAAACTGCCCAAGACTAAAAAGCCAACTGGACTTCATTACACTGTTGTCACATAACCATATCACATAACAATGCTTTCATCATGACAGGGGCCTACCAACCTCACAAGACATCACATGAGTCTAGGAACCACCAGCTTCTTGTTTGCAAATGTCCTGATCTTGTAAAACATGTCATTCCCTAAGAAGAACAGAAGCAGTGTCCCTCAATCCCTACACTCTTGCCAGATGCACAACTGCCTCCCAACTTGACATAACACCATCTTGCCATGAGGCCACTTGGGAAGGACAGAGTACGGGAGGCAGTCAAGAGTCTCTGTGCTTGGCCAGCAAGCCCTTCCAGAGTCTGCCAGGCTGTATGGAGCATCATGCCCCACAGCTGCCCTGAGGAGGGCCAAGGCCTCCCGTATCTCTTCTAGTATGGCCAGTGCGGCCCTGGCAGAGGGTCTGCTATCCGTCGATGAGAGGTGTTACCTCTCAGCTCTGAGCACAGCTGCCTTCAGAGTGGGGCAAGAGACAATCCCAAACCAAAGATCAGCCTTGACTGTACTTAGAGGAGTCCTTAAAGTGACCTGCAAAGGGAAAAACAAAAACGGGTTTGTGCCCCATTTGCTTCTCAACAATGCACAAAGGCTTGTCAAGGGTGTTCCAAATCCCATGCAGGGTTTTCAAAATCCTTTTCTCTCGGAAACCCTTCTGACAAGCATTTAAGCCTTGTAAAATTCATTGTTATTTTTCCCTCGGTCTCCAGAGCCAGATCAAGCACTGGCAAGACTGACAGCCAATGTACTATGCAAGGGAGATTAGATTAACAAAAGAGGGAAGCCACTGTTAAGTGGGTTTGCTTAAAGTTTTTGTGGTTACTTTGGCTTTGTGTACATCTGCTGAATGGGAAACTTTGGGAAGGAAAAATTCATTGAAGAGATTTTGTTTTTAATGCACCTTTACTGAATGCCCAAGAAACTTTGTGGCATTAAACCTGAGAACTCCAGTAGCTCTTCTCAAGGAATTATCATTCTTGTTTCTAGGAATAAATCAAAAAAACCCAAACCCTGCAAACAAATGAAAAACGCTCCCAGAATGCTTTCCAGGGTGTGGGGGGCAAGCCCCCTCAGGCCACTGGCCACCACAAGAAAGCAAAAAGCACACAATCCAAATTTTCCCTTGCCTTGCAGCTCAGTGTTTACACATACACATTGAAATCCACATGGATAAACACATCATGTTGTCAGTACATGCCTTCTGGGGAATTTAATGCTACAGGAATGGGTAGTCAGCATCAAAGTTTTGTAATAAAGCTTTGTAATAAAGCTTTCTGTTCCCAAAGTATGAGCCACTCCCAGGTCCCAGCCCTTAACCACATGGAGCCTGGATTAAAAAACAATCATTTTTCCAGCAATCAAAAGGAAAATCTCAAGAGCTTCCAAGGAGCACCTAGGACAGATGCTGGACCTGCAGCCTTGGCACCTGTCTTTCTTGTCAGGATGGTCCCCATGTCTCAGGCAGCTACACGACATGGAGAGCACTCCAGGCTGTTCTTAGTGGGCTGGTCACAGCTTGCTGAAGAGACCTGCCTGCGCTCCAGTCACTGGGACCTCCTGTCCCCTATGGAGCCTTGTCAGGCTCTCACAGCTCCTGATCAAGCCTCCAGCTCCAAAGAGTATGGGCTTAAACAGTTCAGCAAGCCTCTGCATGTGATGGGCTCTGAAAGCCACCATGGTTCTTCACCCTGGTGAGCTGTGAGGAGTTACAACTGATTCTCCCCAAAACCTCTTCAAAGGCCAAGCATAAAAGGGGAGAACCCATGCAGCTCTCTTTTGGCTTTGTATTCTGTGTGCCAGCCCAGCTGCCACATCTTCCCTGTGGGCCACACTGCAGCAGTACTGCTGGGAGTGCTGAGTCCTGAAGAAAGGCCACTTACCGATGTGCAGCGCAGGACAGTTAGGAGGAGCTCATCACCGGCCTCCCTGTAACAGAGACATGCAGTCAGCCAGGGTCAGCAGCTGCCTGTGCCTTCCTCCCCAGTCTCATGGCAGATACTGCCAGTGAGGCCCCCGGCCCCTCCATCCCCACTGTGAGGGAAGGCTTTCAGCACAGTCCAACCAAGACAGAGAAAAGTGAAGGAACCCACTCTCCTGGGCTGCTGTGCCCTTCAGCTGCAGGGCAGACTTGTTCCTGTAGGACAGGCCCCCACTGAGCCAGCCCCACATCACCATGCACCTTTGTAACCCCTAGTGAGAACTCATCCCTACACCTCTCCATTCAGCCCTCTGTCACCTCGTCCCTGCAGGCGATGAGGAACCACACCTGATGATGTCAGCCGCTCGTTCAACAGATAGGTCATCCACTGCAGTGGAGTTTATCAGGAGGACCTGGTCACCTGGCTGCAGCTTCCCTTCAGCAGTGCTCCCTGTGAGTGAGTGGCACACTGTTACTCATGACAGCACCATACCAGCAGACCTCCTCCCACCAGGGACGCTCACTGTGAGCTCCTTATCCCACCTGGAACACACTTGCCTCAGCAACTGCCTCTGAATGGCAATAGAAAATGGGGCCATAGGATGCTGGATCCTGATGGGAGCCAGTATACCACTGACCATGTCCATGTCACCTCACCTGGGCTGTTCTCTGGCCCCATGAGCTCACCCGGCACCACAGAGAATCAATGTCATGCATTGTCTTTTTCCTTGTTGCAGCCCAACACACATCCCTGCCCAGGGTGCAGCAGGAGAGCTCACAAGCTCTTGGATAACCACAGGAGGACTGGGGGTAGAAGCAGTGCCTTGACCTGCCTGCAGGCCTTGGGCACACAGAGGCCTCTGGGCAACTGGCACACCATAATGCTCCTCTCTGCTGGATCTGCACCCCAGCATGACCATGCTGGTTACTTCCCAGTGGCTGACCACATATGGTGCATGGGCCAGGGCCTGGTGCTCCTGGCGTGCCACTATCCAGACCAAGGATTCACCATCTATGCCACCATCCAGACAGCTGCAGCATTCCCTGGGAGATGTGGGCTTGATTTCCAGCATGGTGATTCCCCTGTGCAACCTGGGAGAGGAGGTCTTCATAACCTCGCTGGTTGATGGGAGGACCCACAACAAGAGAAAAAGATGGTTTCTGAGTTTTGCTTTGCAGGAGATTGGCAGCTGAAAGATGCAAGAGGTTTAAGGAGCAGGTGGGTCTCTGGTCTGAGATGAATGATTGAGCATGCAACCCACAGCACCTTCCACCTGCCCCTCAGGGAGATCCCAGGGCCAGATAGCATATGTGAAAGGCAAAGCACAATCACCTAGAATTAAACAAACAGCTTTTAGCCATGGACTCCCACAGCAAAGGACAGGACTCAAAAAGACAGGTTTCTTCATGCTTCAGTTTTAATAAAATGTTGATTCTTTCCAATGAGAAAAAAAGTGTGACAGAAAACCTCCTTTCCCTTTCTTAGACCCCAATATCCTCAGCTAATTTAGACATGTTTCCCATAGGAAGAGGCATAAAGAGAAAATTTCACTCAAAATCACTGTGAAAGGACAGAGACCATACTGTAGAGCCTTTATATTAAACATCCCACAAGCACAAGCACTTGGAAAGGCCGTTCCCTTCAGGCAGATGGTCAATGCCACAGCCCACATGGGCAGCTAGAGGCAGAGCCTAAGCCAGCCCTCCTGCCACCCTCCCTACACCTACCTGCCCAGCTTGGGCATAATCTTTCTCTGGCTGTCACACTCATACCAATAGATAAAAAACCAGGCATTTTTGTGTACTCATTAAAAAAGAAAAAGGTATATAAATAACCAGATTCACAGCATTTTATTCAAAACCCCCAAGCCACCTTAAAAGCAGAGTTATACCTTTTATAACTGGAAGAGTTGATCTGCCCAACTTAAGCAGAATTTCACCTGGACTGCCTGTAACTAGCAGTGATCTCTGTGTTATAGAGATATAAGGTCTGAGGGAATAAAAACTCCAAAGATTAGATTAAATCTTCCTTTGCATTTCAGACAAAACATGAGAAAGAACTTTGCTTTCAAATGGATCTTCACATCCCTGAAGATCAGCTGTGTCTGAGCACAGGTTAAGAATTAGCAGTGAAGTTGCCATTAGTTTAGATTTTTCCATGCCATCAGAATGCAGTAGATGTTCAAGCACTCTCCACACCATAGGCAAACAGGCTTTTGCCCTTAAAATTCAGGGATCACATGCCAACCAGAAGTACCTGAAAAACTCAAATACTGGCCAGAGTTCATCACTAAGGCCAACTGGGACAATTCAAGCTTCTCACACCTATGATTGTAGGGACAAGGAAATGTCGCTTACCTGCAGTAACAGAGGCAATTGTAAGAGGAAGGTTTGGACAAATCTCAAAGCCATAATGATGGAGGACCAAATCTTTATATACTGTGACAGTAATTTTGACACGGCTTGCAGGCTGACTACCACCATCACTGCTGCTGTTTGTCACAGACACACTGCCCCTGTGAGATAAAAACCTGATTGTTAAGATACAATCTGATGATATTCTATAGAAGGGTCATAGATCCACATATATTTTCAGTGGACTGCATCAGTACACAGAGGCCAGCACTTCTCTGGGTACCCACAGGTGGCCCTGCAATGTGCAGGCTAGCAATGATCCTCCAGGCTCCACAGAAACCTTAAGATATAAGACCAGTGGCACTACTTGGTTGTAACCACAGCTCTTCTAGCTAATCCAGCCCAGTGGTCACATAGAGGAAAAAATCTAGGTGTGCCTGCAGTAAGCCCTGACCTCCAAACATCACAGCAACACCTTTACCCAGCAAGACAGTGACAAAATTTACAGGTCTCTGCCTCTGCCAGGATCCAGTCCACCTTAATTTTGATTCACAGACTTCAGGAAAGTAAGGTGGCTGTGGGCCAGGATCCCTTATAAGTGCCACTCAGTCCTGAGCTAAAAACATGGGCCCATGGCAAGACACAAGGAGAAGTACAACCCTTCCTTCAAGAAAAGCACATTTTACATTGAGCAATATTGTATTTCTGCAGAATTTTGTGGCTTACAAAACAAGAATGCCTGAAAGCAGGAACATCTGTCCCTGGAAGCCAAGAGGGATGCTTAAAACCACCTTTTTTTTCCCCCCCGACCCTAGGGACTACTGTATGCGTATTTCCCACAAACAACGGAAACAATGAGTAAGATCTGTAACCTATTCCTGCTGAGAACAAGCTTGCACTGTCTTTGATCAAAGGTGATCCACAAATGTTTCTTTCACAAAAAACATGTTTACCTTGATGCACCATCCCGAGAGCGATGCAGCCATTTTGCTACCATTTGCTCTATTCTACATGCTTTGCTTGTCTGGATTAAGTTAGCCTCCAAATCTTCCATTTACCTGAAAGTGACAGAAATTACAGGAAAATAGAATGACAAAAGATTGAGGACATCTTCTAGGCACTTTTCAGAATTACCAATACAAAATCACTTTTTTTTTTTTTTTAATAAACAGATCCACTGGCACCTTGGGAAGACCATGCTCTTTAACAGAGGACATTAGCATCTGTAAAACTATGACTCCTCCTGCCCAACCAGTCTTCCCTGGCTGGTGCTTTTGGCTAGTCCATGTTGATGGTCATAGTGCAGACATGACCATACTCATGGCAGACAATGAACTAGTAACCTCTGTAGTCCTTTTTCATGATTTCTGGATCGAGTTATATGTTTTTCCAGCAAAAGAAAGCTGCTATACTTAGTCATAGCAAAGCCCTTCTCTATTTTAGTGTGGAATCTCTGAAGGATAAGCTTTGATCAATGTACAGGTAAGTATTACCAACATAGACATGTTTTTTCCATTGACCATCATTTCAGGGACAAGTACATGGCCTTTAGCTGTATCAAACACTTCAGGGCACAACAATGAGGTTTACAGCCAACTCCTGTCTGCCTTGGGAAGGCAGAGAGTTGGTGTATTTCCTCACTATGACAGATTACCTCTTGGATTAATAGAGTCACAGGAATTCTACAGACAGCAGTAATGAAGCAAGAAACTGAGTGGCCAGCAGAAGCTGCTGAATACTGCTGTTTGCACTAGAAGTCTCTAAACAAAGATCATCAACTCAAATTTGTTTCTGACAAATATGGTCCAGTGTACTGGAGGCTTACTAGTCCTGGAACTCTGCAAATATATGTGGTTCCAGGAATTAGTAAAGTAAGTGGTTCATCTTGGATCTTCCATTTAAAAGCTCTATTTCAACAATATCAAAATGATCACTCACCCAACCTGCTCCTTGTGTGTACCCTTTGCTGTTAATAGGATGTTTTTAGTCCTAGTGAACTGAAGAACTGCAGAACTAAAAGGTTTTGGCTCAGATCTGGTTAATTCCTGGCAATTTAAATTGCACCTAACAACATTCCTTCTTTTGAAGATGTAAAGGCAAGGGCAGCTTCCAGATCCCAGACTGAACTCACCAGTCCACTTTTCCTCTATCTAACCAGACGGAGGAAATTTGCCACTTTAACATTGTGCCTTCTGAGATACAGAAAGCTTATAGCCACATATCATTTTCATTTACTCATTCAAACACTGGAAAGAACTGCTCACTGGGCTGCAAGTGGGCCAATCCAAAATGAACAGAAAATATGTCAGCATCTACAAGAAGTCATGTAGCATATCAACTCTTTGTGTTTCAACTGTATTTCAGCAAAGAAACAGAATTATTCTATCCACCTTTTACACTGTATCTTCTGTCAGCTTGCAAGATTTGTATGTCCTGAGCTCCACTCTTGTGTCTTCTGCTCAGACAGTAAGCTCTGTACATTCAGGACATTGTCTCTTATGCTAGCACAGTACACAGGACAGTGTGCTGCTGGTCTATAGCAGGAGCTATGCTATAGCAGATACATAAGTAAGCCAACTACAGAATCACAAGATACAAACAAGATGGTTGGAAGTTGACAGAAATGAGGACAAAACTTTACCTCAACACAAACTGCACCTCTTTTCATCAGCACCTTCCCAACTCACAATGCTCTCCCTAACTCACATTTTCTAAGAAGGATGAGAGGGCAGGATTGACATTTCTTGATGTGTCTTTCACTCCCAGGAAGCCATTCTGGACCACTTCCTGCCTGCACAGCAATGGACAGAAAAAGAGTTCCATAAAATTCAACCCTTCTGGAGTTCTTTCACTGCACATTCACCTGGCTGCTCTTTCTTACGTAACACTACTCAAAACTGCTCTTTCAGCCACACCGCTCCTGTAACTGCCTCTGAGCAGCATCTTTGAACTAAAAACAGCTGCCCTTGCAATTAAATGCTGTTTTCTGAAGAAAACTAGAGCTTATAGGATGGGAAATCTGTTCCTTTCCCAGAGAGTGACTGGGAAGTAACCACAGAACAAGTAGAAGCATAAGAATTCTGCAGCCTGAAAGACACACATAGGACATATAAAAACAAGGCCTAAGCAGTCATCATCTATACTTAGCATGTTTCCTTTGAGCCTTCATATTCCACCAATTCTGACAGTCAGCTCTGTAAACAGTGTAACACTCATGCAACAGTGTGGCTGCAACCACCCTCTGAATTTGACTTAATCTCTCTTCTCAGTAGCATAAAGTGCTTTGGCTTTCCTACATCCCTTCAAATGCTGTAACGTTCCCCTCTGAGCCACAAGGAAAGCCCTGCTTGTAACTGGTCCTTCTTCACAAGCGGCTCTCTGGATGCTCTCTGGAAGCACACACCTGCTTCAGCTACTGATGCATTAAGACCAACTGTTTGCTGGTTCTCTCTCTAATTTTATGTGACACTCTGCCCCTGCCCTGCATCTTTTACTCCTTTGCAGAAAGGACAGACTTTCCCTTCTATAAGTCTGCTGTGCATCACAAAACAGGATTTCCAGATAAAGTCTCTTAACCCACAGGACAAGGAGGAAAACCCTGAAGAATAAACAAAAATGCTTAAAAAAACCCAGACAGAATTCTAAAAAAAAAAAAAAACCAACAACCAAAAACCAAAAAACTAAAACCCAAAACCTACCTTGTCCTTTTAGTAAACCAGAATGTTTTGAGTCAAACAACAAGCTTCTTAGAAGATGCGGGTATTTCCTGTAACAGTGCAAAACACAAGGCAGCAGCCTTCTTTCTCCTAGTGTCCCTAGGATGCACAGGCACTTGCACGTGTACTGAGTAGGACATGATTACCTAGCTTTTTGCAGAGCCATGCATGTGCAGCTGGCACCTTCCGCTTGCTTCAAAAATGTCATTGCCATACGAAAGCTCTGACCTGAGTCCTTCTCCCACCTATCCTTTTGTAACAGTTTTTGAGCCAAGCCCTTGAGCACATCACTAAGCAGCTTGAGTGGGCTGTCACCCTAATACACAAAGATCCTTAAACTCTGTCAGAAGAAACTAAACTTGCAAGGTGTTTGCACAGCTAACTGACCCATCCAGACAACCACTGCTTCATGTCTCAAAGGAAACAGAAGGAAAACAGGCCAAGAGAGCTGGGCTTGTTCAATCTAGAGAAGGCTCCAGGGAGACCTTTTAACAGTCTTCCAGTATGTAAAGGGGGCCTACAAGAAAAATGGAGAGGGACTTTTCATAAGGGCATGTAGTGACAGGACAAGGGGGAATGACTTTAAACTGACAGAGGGGAGATTTAGAAAACATCTCAGGAAGAAGTTCTTCCCTGTGAGGGTGGAACTATGGGGAACCAGTGAAATGAACCCATGTATCTCATACGAAGGTGGCGAGGCACTGGCTCAGATTGCCCAGATGTGCTGTGGCTGCCCCATCCCTGGGGCACAGTGTTCAAGGACAGGTTGAACAGGGCTTGAAGCAACCTGGTCTAGTGGAAGGTGTCCCTGCCTGTAGCAGGAGGTTGGAATTAGATTATATTGAAGGACCCTTCCAACCCAAACTGTTCGATAACTCCATGAAACCTGGGAGGGTGATTCTGGATTCTCAGGAAAAACACAACTTGAACATCAGGGCCTTTGCAAACCCCAGAGTATGCAGCCACAGGTTTGTACAACAGACAGCACTGCCAGGAAATGCACTGTTACCCAAAAGGAGGATGTCAGGCAACTCTGTCACAGCAGCAAGAATACTGCTTCTACACCAGTGTCCCTTCTTACAGCCTCCCTTTCATCCGTAAGAGATCCACAGCAGGTTCATGTATTACACCCCTGCTGCAAACAAGGACAATATAAACTGATTGCACATCACTCAGTTCTTTTCCACTCCAAAGGGGAGAGGAAAGTTGGTGGCAGAGTGCCCTATGAGGAGAGGAGGCAGTGAAAAATGTGTGGGGACTGAACAAGCAGGTAGAAGGCACTGAAAGGAGCAGTATTCAGCCCCCGTTTAGCCCAGATTTGACAAGATTTGACTAGCAAGAGAAAACCAACAAAGAAACAAATATACAAACCATTGTATTTTATAGGAGAATTCTTTATATTTTTCTGTGTCATTACATGAACATTATTACTTCAAACTGAAATTTTCTGATGGGCAAAAATTTGACTGATGTTTTTAAAGCTACATCTTTGTTTTAAAGTCTTCACTAACATAAAAATGTAGCAGCAGGAACAGTGGTCAGAATTAGCATGTCTCCTCCACTCAGAACTGCATGAACAGAAACATTAGCTTTCACTAAACAGTTCTGGATGCAATACATCTATATCTTCCCTCATTTGGACTTTTGGAAGTATCTAAGTATTTATTGTAATGGATGCCAGTCAGTAGCAAGCAATCTCAAGAAAGGCAGTAATAAAACTTCAGGGCAGTATATAACATGCCCTGTGCTCCCCCCAGTTCCCAAAGCACAGTACAGTAACAGGTGCTGACAAAGAGTATTCAATGCTCCTCTGTGTGAACTGAGATCTGCTGCTTATGATTCACTTTCTCACTCCCCATGCAGCAAGCCTTCAATGTATGGATCACTATGTATGTAAAAAGCAGCCCTGCAAGGCTAAGAAGAGTATTATCATAGAATCATAGAATAGTTAGGGTTGGAAAGGACCTTAAGATCTTCCAGTTCCAAACCCCCTGCCATGGGCAGGGAAACCTCACACAAAACAATGCTACCCAAGCCTCCGTCCAACCTTTAATACTGCCAGGGATGGAGCATTTACAACTTCCCTGGGCAACCCATTCCAGTGCCTCACCACCCTTAAAAAGACTTCTTCCTTATATCCAATCTAAAATTCCCCTGTTTAAGCTTTAATCCATTACCCCTTGTCCTATCACTACAGACCTTACTGAAGAGTCCCTCTTCAGCACCCTTCTTGGAATCCTTCAAATACTGGAAGGCTGCTATGAGGTCTCCACGCAGCCTTCTCTTCTTCAGGCTGAACAGCCCCAACTCTCTCCGCCTGTCTTCATATGGGAGATGCTCCAGTCCCTGATCATCCTCATGGAACTCCTCTGGAGTTGTTCCAACAGCTCCATGTCCTTTTTATGTTGAGGACACCAGAACTGTACACAATGCTCCAGGTGAGGTCTCACGAGAGCAGAGTAGAGGGGCAGGATCATCTTCTTCGGCCTGCTGGTCATGCTCCTTTTGATGCAGCCCAGGATGCAGTTGGCTTTCTGGGCTGCAAGCGCACACTGCAGTTGGCTCATGTTCATTTTCTCATTGACCAAGATCCCGAAGGGCTGCTCTGAATCTCCTCTCTGCCCAACCTGTAGCTGTGCCTGGAATTGCTCTGACCCAGGTGTAGGACCTTGCATTTGGCATGGTTAAACTTCATGAGGTTGGCATCAGCCCACCTCACAAGCGTGTCAAGGTCCCTCTGGATTCCTTCCCTCCAGTGTATCCACCGAACCACACAGCTTGGTGTCATCAGCAAACTTGCTGAGGGCACACTCAATCCCACTGTCCATGTCACCAACAAAGATGTTGAACAGAACTGGTACCAAAACCGATCCCTGAAGGACACCACTCGTCACTGGTTTCCAGCCAGACACTGAGCCATTGACCACAACTCTTTGCATGCGGCCATCCAGCCACTTCTTTAAGCATCGAGGGCTCCACCTATCAAATTGATGTCTCTCCAATTTAGAGACAAGGATGTCGTGTGGGACAGTGTCGAACACTTTGCACAAGTCCAGGTAGATGATGTCAACTGCTCTGCCCCTGCCCATTGGTTCCATAGCCCCATCACAGAAGGCCACCAAATTGGTCAGGCAGGATTTCCCCTTAGTGAAGC
>NDXB01006674.1:0-11272 GCA_002631895.1 Agapornis roseicollis | reverse complement strand
ATTTCAACTAAAGTTTAAAATTTTGGCAGTGTGTCCCCCAAGAAAAAACTGAAAAAAAAAAAGGAAAAAAAAAAAAAGAAAACCAACCAATCAAACCAACCCCCAAGATTCAGAAGCTAAATGTCGTGCTAATGACTATACAAAGAACAAAAACCTGCTACTAGAGATTCACAATACAGACAAAGGTGTGTGATGCTGACACAATTGCTGAGAGTGTAGTTAAGACAACAGTTCATATTATAGCAACAACTGACTAAAGTCCTCCAAACAGTTCCACTTCACATAGGGTTGGACTATGAAATCCATCCATATATCCATTACCTCATCTAATTACATGAGCACTTAACACAGTTACAGAGGGAATGGGGAAATCAAACTGTAAGCATTTTTAATTATTTGTTTCCTAAGGAAGCAGACCAAAACATAAGTCTTTGTACTCTCTACGTCAATAAGATTAGCTATGGGGGACCTAACTGGTTTATTTCAAGATGAACAACTGGAGGCCTTGGCTTTACAGGCATTTCATTATAAGAGTACAAACAAGCTCATGGCCAAACTGCAAATATGTTCAGCAATGAGTGTGCGCAAATCATGTCCAAGACAGCTTTGAAAAAAATTAAAATCCATTCCAAATGGAACAGAGGAAGACTACTAAAAGTTAGAGTAATGGACTGAAAACCAGGAAGGTGGAAAGATTTATGAACTGCTGCAGATTTAGTAGCACAGTCATAATGCATCCTACTGCCACACAGCATGTCAGCAGACTGCAACCTGAAGAGCAGCATACCAGCAGCTCAGGAGGCCCATCTTCTGCATCCTCTGCAGACTGTTCTTCACCGATTTTACTGTAAGAAAATAGTTTATACTTTTTATTAATAAATAAAATTGCATCCTACATCAGTTTAACTCAACAGTTCCTAGCCTGTTTCTCTAGTATTTGCTTTTTTGTTGTTTTTTCTCACTGTCAAATAACTGTGAGCACAGGTATAATCAGCTGTTTGGCATTACCAATACTGAAAGAGAATCTAACTTGTTGAAGCACAGGAAGGCACAAATTACTGTTGTCTTTGGTGAAAAGTGAACAACTCATCAACAAGAAGACCTCACAGAGAAGTAACATTTTAAGTACTGCGCTGCTTCAACTGCATACCTGCAAGAACAGGTACAAGATAAGCAAGCAAGGCAGGCTAGAGAACAGCACAAATCAAGTCTATCAAACAAAACATGTCTGCAGCCTTTTTACCATCTATTCATATATACTGAAAGAAAAGAATTGCTCTTCACCTTAGATCCCATACATTAAGCCGACGATCAGTACCACTTGACGCAAGAATTGTTTCATTATGAGGAGACCAGTGAACCTGTTTTAAAAAAAAAGGTTGACTGGAGCAGTTACTGATTTCTAAAGCATATCCTGAATGGCCATCACCAGGTCACTGATTTTCAGTAACTATGCTGAATTAATCATTTCCTTACAGCACAAAAAAAAAAAAATCCTATAGTGCCAAGAGAGTGCTTTAAAGTCTCAAAGATTTCTCAAGTTGAATAGCCAACCTTACCTCACTGTTACAGATATACTCTATCATGAAGTTTGATTGTCTAAAATTCACTGTTACTTGCACCTGCCAAATAGGCAGAGTTCACAATACTAAATTTAAACCAAGTCCTTTCTAAAGGACATTTTAGAAAAACCTTCTACCTGTACTGACAGTACCTGCAAACCCTCAGTATCTTTTTAGCCATCAGTTGCTGACTACCTGCTTCAGAGTCAAGTGAGAAAAGGCTGTAAGAAACTGTGTGATAGTGTCTGTATCTGTTGAACCAAAATTCATTATTTAATATTTAACAGACTTACTTATTGTGTTTGGTCACCGTATGAAAATACACATGATCTTGCTCATGTCAGTACTCTTGTACTTTTATTTACACAGCTTCTGAGAAAAGTTTACCCACCTGAAAAATTTCATCTTTATGAGACTCAAAAGAATGGAGTTTCAATTTTAAGTTTCGAAGATCCCACAGAGCCACTGTCTGGGAAAGGTAACAAGAAATTGGTTTTACTATAATGACTATAGAGCTATCATCTAGAATATTCATGAATTTAAAGTATACACAAGTAAAAACCTTGTCAGCAGAACCAGTTGCTAGAATGAACTCGCTGTAAGGATTGAAGGACAGACAGTTGACCTCGGCTGTATGAGCATCTACAGAATGACTTGGCTTGGACGTGGTATTAGATCTTGTGTCCCAACTGTTGCAAGGAAGGATTTGGGTATGGGCAAGGGGCGGGGAGGAGAGAGCAAGAGTGAACAAATAAATGTTTTCACAGGAGGTTCTTTTTCACTACACATCAGTTTAAGAGACTATGTTATTACTCAGCCTTAGTCTGAAGCTACAGTTTTTATTCCATAAGCTGTCAGTATTCTGTATCTGTTATACGTGAGCAGTCGGTACCAGGAAGCTGAAATACGTATGAATCACATTTTATTCTCAAATGGTGCAAACACATTAATTGACTTGCAGATTTCAGTGATTCTGAAGCATTGGTTGCACTGAAGAGCTAAATGAGGTCATTCCAGAATTCAGATTTTTTCCCCCAAAATGCTCTGGATTGGCTGACAGCAGGCACCATCCAGAAACTGTTTAACCCCAACTTACATCATGAGCTTCTGATCATCTGCCACAGATCCAAACAGAGATTCATGGAGCAAATGCCATGCCACATCCTCAACCACTGCAGAATGCCCAGTAAAGATCGCTTTTGCATCAACAATTTTGCCTTCTTTTGGTCCAGCACTTATATCCCATAAACACACAGTCTGTAAGTAAGAGACATATGGTATTGTCACATGGACTGTGACTGTATTATCTTTCAAAAACCCAAATAATCACATGCTCCATATAAACAGAGATGACACTCCTGAAACAGTTCCTTGCCTTTGAAAAGGAACACTCAATATGCCAAAAGTGAGAAGTGAGCCAAGTTCTTAATCAGTTTTGTGTGAATTCAAGGCACAAGGATTATCTGTAAGGTCACAAAAGCAATTAACACTTTTAAAGCCCACAAAGATATCTATAAGCTATTAGTTCACTTAACCTTTGACAGTCTTACTAACTTACAGTCTAAGACCCAAGCCAGTTTGAAGAGTTACTACACAACAATTTCTTCCAGCAGACAACTATAAAAACATTCTGTTCTTACCTCATTATGAACATTACGAAAATTGGTTATTGATTACGGCCTAAAGTCAACTAACAGCCTTTATAAATATTATTACAATATGTGAGAACTTCCTACCATAACAGTATACAACTACACTAGCCCAATTTTCTCCAGTTATCTATTACAGCATAAATTAAGAGGGGTTGGTTATTGTGTTTGTTTGGTTTTAAGCACAATAAAAGATGTGGGTTTTACATGATCATCTGATGCGCTGAGAAGATGTCCACTCAAATTTGAGTTCCAGGATAAGCCATAGCCTTCCTTCTGGTGCCCTCTTAATCTAAGGTCAGGATTACACTCTCCATTTGGGTCTGAAATAGAGAAAATGCTTTCCATTTAGCTTCACCTTGCATATCAATCCCCAAGATCATTATTATCATCCAAGAGCTTTGTTTCTGTTGGTGCTGCTTGTATCAAGATTCTCTTATGACATTGAGCATAACCAGGCAGTTAAAGTCTCCAAAGATATGGTCCCTCTCATTCGGGTTACAGAGCCCATCACCTCTTCTCCTAATGACAGTTAAATACAAGTTTATCCCTCAATGACAAGAGGCATTTTGCCTGACTTCAAGAAGTGTGACCCACCTGATTTTGAAGGATGTTTAGTGTAGTCAAATACCAGCACATCAGCAGACGGTGTCTTCGTAGCAATGATGCAGGGATTCTGTGGCATGTAACGAGCGCGGTTCACTTCACCTTCATGGTTAATTTTAATCTCTGTTTCAATTTTGCCAGTCACAGATCCAAAGCCTCCAAACTCTACATTTGTCAGAAGAAGGTCAGTTTATCACACCAGCCATTTTAAACAGGTAAAACAGCATTTTGTGCCGTCTTCCCCACTCCAAGAAACATCATCTGATAAGTCATGCATGCCCACCTCCTTTCTCACTATCATACTGCGCAGTATCAAACTGATCGTCATTGGGAATCTGGACTCTTGCAACAACCAGATGGTTCTGTTCATCAGATGTGTGTGTTCCCAAAACCAGCCAGTGTAGAGCATAATCTTTTCCTTCTGGCCTGTTTAGGATAATAAATGCATGGAATAAAATTACATGCTCAGCTCCAGAAGTTTGATGGCTAGTATTAATATCACTCAGGGTCAAAACTTCTTCAGAGAGCTAGGAAAGACAGACTCAGGTAAGAGATCCTTTCTTTTGCTGCAAGAAACTTGGTGCAATAAATTGAACTTGACCCTGACTTAAGCAAGCCAAAGATACAACCAGCAAGGCTAGAGTGAGTCAGTAAAAGGGACAATTAACAATTTGTATATATTAAAGGTGACATTAATAACTACTTCTGTCTTTAATTCCCAAGGCAGTCACACAGTACTGATTTACAAAACAATCAGTACTGCTTTCTACAAAACAAATACTGAAGACAAATGGCAACCTATTTTAGTTACTTCTCCTAGAAGCTTTTAACAGTTGTTATTTTATTTCAGAAGCTCATTTTTAAACTGTACAAATCCTAGCTAATTAGAAATTTCTCTTCTGGTGGTTATCTGCAACATTTAGTAATATGTGAAAGGCTGGATGGGAAGCTCCACTTATCTCTGAAAGGAAAAAGTGTGAACAGTCAAAACCAAGCAGCTTCTGCATTCTTGAAAGCAGCAAACTCATTCCTGTTTGTTTGGATTCAGATATGTAATCACTTAGGCAATCATACACCACTGTAAGTATTACTGTTGTAGTTTAAACCCAGCTAGGCAGCACGTTCACTCACTCAACCCCCCCCCTTCTTGCCCTCCCCTCTTTCCTCCCCGCTCATGGAGGGGTGGGGGGAGGAGAACCAAAGGGATACAGCTCCCACGGGTTCAGATAACAACAATCCAGTAACTAAGGTATAACACAAATCACTATTGCTATTACCAATAATAATAACGATAAGGAAAACAAGGGAAGAGGGTACGATACCACCCGCCGAAAACGAGCCTGACCAGGAAGTTTCCTCTCCTTCCGGGTAACTCCCAGTTACCTCCTGGGCATGACGTGCTATGGTATGGAATACCTCTTTGGTCAGTTTGGGTTCTGTCCCTCCTTCCTCTCGGCCCCCCTCCTCCCTGGCAGAGCATGAGGCTCACAGAGTCCTCAGTCAGGGCAAACATCGCTCAGCAGCAACCAAAAACATCGGCCTTACCAGCCTTGTTCCTGGGTTAAGTCAAAACACCAGCTACTAAAGAGAAGAAAAACTGACTGCAACTGCTGAACCCAGGACAATTACTAACCACTTCCAATGTGTAATCATACATGTTGAGGGGGAAAGGAAAATACGAAATGAAACAAAACACACAGTGCACACACACTTACTTGTGTCAGGTCCCATCATGTCAGGTGCCATACAAAGAAACAGTCCTTGCCTTTAATAGCATATATATTTTGACACTGGAGATATTACTGGAAATACCAGGTTTTAAACTGAATAATAAGTTAATCTGCAAAATACGAGGAAAGCAGAAATGTTCCTCATAAGAGCTCCACACCCTCAAATCCCCAGTTCATTTTCTCCATGTCACAACTAGGTAACTCACATCTCTCAACATCTTCACCAAACATTCTGGTATACTACATGAAGAGATCATCTAACCACCAAGTACAACCTCACACTTGTAAGGTGGAATTTTTAAAGAGGAAAGAAACCATCCTCTGGTTATTGCACAAACTTTACACACAAGGTACTTTAAAACCTAGCTGTATCCAGTTTACAACATGAGGGACCTGGTCTTTGTCCTCTATCTCAATGGAGCACTGAGTGGTTACTGCAGTCAAAATAGCCGTCATACGAATAGAATCTATCCCCACCTTCACTATTCTTTAAGAAATTAACCAGTGAGACAATAATTTTTAGGGGGAGGTGGAAGAATGGGAAAACTAAAATATGTGAAGTCATCAGCAAGCCAGGAACAGAACCAGGATGTGAAGCACCAGTCTTAGAACAGTATCCTCTTAAAAAAGTCCAGACTTAAACAAAAAAAGACACATACTATAGCTCTTTCAAACTAGCAATCTATAGTGCACATGAGGAGAACCAGGCTTCAAGAAAAAGCTGATTTAATACACCGATTTCTCTGATCAGCGGTAACTACAGGAAAGTGTTACATCTCGTACCAATAAATTGAGAAAGATTTCTCTCCTCACACCTCACAACATCTTCTGCTATGCTAAGCTTTGGTAGAGTATCAGCTTGCAACTTTTTCCCTCATAGCTTCTGCATACCCAAACAAGCAAAATAGAGTGCTATAAGCTCACAAGGAGGAATCTAACACAAATTACTCTCATCTTGTGTGGTCTTTATCCTTAAAATATGTTTATGGTTAACAGAAACAGAAAGAGCAGTGGAACAAGCAATTGCACAGTCTCAGCTCCTCCTGCTTTGCAAACTGACCAAATCAGCAGCTAAGCGCTGTGCCTTCCTGGCGCCTTCCAAGCCTCTCTCCCCTTTCTCTCACCTGGTCACATCAGGTAACCACTGCACGGTGAGGCTGGGCCACTCCAGCGCGTGTGTCATCACCAGATCGTACAAGAAGGGGGTGTTTTTCTTCCAGATCTTGTACTCCTCGCTAATAACTCGCTCCTCCACCGTGTCCTCCAGTGCTGCAGGTGGGAAAGCGAAATGAACCAGGCGCTCGCGCCTTCCGCCACTGAAACGCGGCGCGGAGAGGGGGAGAAAAGCCAGCCGACACGGGCCGCGGCTACACCAGGGAAGGGACGGGATAGGAGACTGGGTCCCGAAGGGGAAGGCACCGGGAGCAACGGCCCACCCTCATTACCACCCCGTCGGAATCTCCTTGGAGAGGAAGCCCGGAGCGTGCCCACGGGGAGCGGGAGTCTCCTACCTTCCTTGCTCGCCATTTTGGGTGTGACGCGAGGCGGGAAGCGGCGGGTAATAGCGCTGGAGAGGGAATAAGAGGCGAAGGAAGACGAACCCTGCCAGCGAGAGCCCCGCCACCCGCGGGACACCCGGCTTTCAACCCGCGCCTCGCGCCACCGCGCATGCGCCCCTTGCGCTCCCCACAGCACCACCGCCTACCGCGACAGCCAATGGAGAGGGTGGAGGGCAGCGTGCGTGCGTGCGTGCGTGTGCGGGGCGGGGCAGGGCAGTCCTGACGGGCGGGAGTGAGCAGGAGCTGTCCTTCTGGAGGCGCCGGCTGAGGGTGGGCTTGGCAGTGTCGTGCCCTCCTCTCCTCGAGCGCGCCCAGCCCCGGACACAGGGGACCTGACGCTGCGCGTCTGAGAGGCAGCCCCGGGTTTACTGGGGGGAGCGGAGCGGAGAGAAGGGTGAGAGGAGGAGGAGGCGGAGAAAGAGGAGAAGGCGGGCAGCTGCAGAGGCGCGGGACTGCGGGCTGAGAAGAGGCATGGGGGCCTGGCCGCGCTGCTGCCGCGTGGGGGAGCTGTAGGTAAAGCAGAGCCGCTGAGGTACCAGTAGTGTGAGCGAATAAACCCTGAATGGTACTAAATACTTAGATATTAGTCCCGCTTTTCAACGAGAAGTCTGAAGGTAAAAAGGCTATAGAGGACACAGGTGAACAGTTGCTGTTTCTCACAGGATCACAGAATTACCAGGTTGGAAGGGACCTCTAAGATCATCAAGTCCAACCTATGCCCTACACCTCAACTAAACCATGTCATCAAGTTCTATATCCAGTCCTTTTTTAAACACATCCAGGGATGGTGACTCCACCACCTCTCTGGGCAGACTGTGCCAATATTTTATTATTCTTTCTGTCAAAAACTTCTTCCTAATATCCAATCTGTGCCTTCCTTGGCGCAGTTTGAGACTCTGAATTCTCTGCAATAGTGCTGAGATGTTCCTTAATTTTCTAGGGGAAATTAATGTTTGAACTATTTGTTAGTTGCAGTCAGGGCATGGAAGACACTGTATTGCATTATTGAGCCCTCAGTCATGGAATCACAGAACGGTTTGGGTTTAAGGGACCTTAAAGATGATCCAGTTCCAACCCCCTCATTTCACTAGACCAGGTTGCTCAAAGCCTCTTCCAGCCTGGCCTTGAACACTTCCAGAGATGTGGAATCCACATAATGACTCATAAAGGCATATAAAATCAGCCTTCTACATTCTGTTTTTTCCTAATAGTGTCAGTGGTATTGTCTGACTACTGTGGTGAGTGACAGCTTCATTTAAGCAGTCACATACAAATCAAACATTCAGCCTTACCACCATGCCTGCCCAGCCTTTCTGTTCTGTTGCTCAGCTATCACTACCAAAAGACCATTTAATGTAACTGCTTTGTGTTAAGCTTAAATAAACAGTGCTTGCCACAGGTAACAGCCTGTAATGGGAATAGAGGCAAGAATCAGGTTAGATTCTCAAAATCCCCTTAAACATACAAAGGAACTTTTTGCTTCTGAATTGCGTGGGTTTTCCTATCACGTTGTGACATACAGTCTTAAGATGAATTCCTGCTTCAGTATTAAACTCAGGGAGAGGAATCTTATATCACTAAAACACATGTTCCTCAAGTGCCAGAAGGGGAGTTGATCAGCTCTGTAGTGGAGCTCACCATGCTCAGATAGAGATAATGGCAGGAGAGAGAGTGAAACACACAGCTGATAAGAGCCAGTGTTTTTCATTTCTCTCTGTGAAGACACTCTTCATGGGCTGAGCCTTCTATGGTCTGGACTCCAGTTTTGCAAACAAAGAATCCAGTTACGGCAAATGTTTATGNTTTAGAGACAAGGATGTCGTGTGGGACAGTGTCGAAGGCTTTGCACAAGTCCAGGCAGATGACGTCAACTGCTCTACCCCTGTCCATCAGTTCTGTAGCCCCATCATAGAAGGCCACCAAATTGGTCAGGCAGGATTTCCCCCTAGTGAAGCCATGCTGGCTGCCACCAAGCACCTCGTTGTTTTTCATGTGCCTTAGCATGCCTTCCAGGAGAATCTGCCCCAAGATTTAAGGTCCTCCCCTGTATCCTGGAGAATGGATGAAAAAACAATCTGATCTCCAGAGCCCCTAACCACCTCTCCCAGGGCTCTGTAGTCTTCTTTATGTCCCCCAGGCTACTGCTATCTACGTCCCTAGCACCCACATGGATCACTAGAAGCTGGTAATAGTCCATGGGACTTACCAGAGCAGGCAGCCTCTCTGCAGCATCCCTGATCCGTGCCCCTGGTAGGTAACACACCTCCCTTTAGTCTGGGTCAGGCTGACAGATGTGTGCCTCTGTGCCTTTCAAAGCAGAGTCCCCCACTACTAGGACCTGCTGCTTTTTCCTGGCAGCACCAGTAGAGATCTTTACCAGTGCCCCAGCCGGCTGTTCCCAATGCAAGCACGTTTCCTCATTAGCCCCCTGCAGGACAGCAAAGTGGTTCTGGGTGGGGGGCAACAGATGTAGGAGGAAGCCCCTTGCTTTTAACTGTCCTCTTCCTCCTTTGTTTGTTGGTTTACTTCGTTACTAACTGCCAGCTTCCTGGGTTAGCGGCCTCCTCCTTTCTTACATGAGCTAGAGGGGACACCTGAGGCCCCTGCACAGTTTGGGCCTGGAGCAAGCAGTGCTGCTCCCTCTCAGCTTCCCTGACATCTCGCAGCCTGTTAACTGCAGCCCGCAGCTCAGCCCCTGCTGCAGCAGGACCTCCACCAGTGAGCACTGAGTGCAGCCCTGCCCATTCTGCCCTGCAGCCTCCCCTCTCATCGGGTCTGACTGGGTGCCTACGCTGGCCACCTCCGGGGCAGCCAGAGCAGAGCTCCCAGACCAGGCCCTGGTCATACGGCGAGTGCTCACCATCCCGCTCACCTGCCTGCACGAACTGCCTCAACCTGCCCTGTTTCCCGCTCTGTTCACCATGGTCCTTGCTTCCACCTTTTATAAGCCTTTTTTTCCTTTGAATTTTTCTCAGCAGCTCCTTACCCATCCNCAACACTCCTGAGCTTGGAGCAGGTGATCCTTGAATATCATCCAGCAGTCTTGGGCCCCCTGCCCTCTAGGGCTATATCCCATGGAACCTTACTAAGCAGGTTCCTGAAGAGGCCAAAGTCTGCTCTGTTGAAGTCCAGGGCAGTGAGTTTGCTGCACGCTCTTCTCACTGTCCTGAGCATCTCGAATTCTACCATCTCATGATCACTGCAAACAGCCCTTCCCTGTTGGTGAGCACGAGGTCAAGCAGGGCACCTCTCCTTGTTGGCTCCTTTATTACTTGCAGAAGGAAGTTGTCTTCCACACAATCGAAGAGCCTCCTGGATCGCTTGTGCAGGGCTGTACTGTTGCTCCAACAGATGTCAGGGTGGTTGAAGCCCTCCATGAGCATGAGGCTGTTCCTATCTGTCTATAAAACCAAAAATCTTTAGGCACTCAGACAAATAGACTTAAATACGACAACTTTCCAATGTTTCACAAGTATTCTGCTTCGACAATAACAAAATGTATTTAATGAAAAAAGACTTGCAAATTCAAAGTCCCAATGGTCTCAAGCAGCACATTCTCACTCAGTAACAAAATGATTGGTTTATGCCAACAAGATGTAGGCTGCTTCTTACATACTGGCCCTGCAACATGGCTGTAGGACCTGCTGCCCCAAAGGTACCGAAACCAGGCTTGTGCACAGTTGCCACAACTGAAGGACTCTATGTGTGTGCACACATGTTGTTGTTGTTGTGGTTTAAGCCCAGCCAGTAACTCAGAATCATGCAGCTTCTTGCTCCCCTCTTCTACCCCCACCCCCTTCCCTGCTTCTGGCAGTATGCAGAGGAGAATCAAAAGAATGTAAACCCCACGGGTTGAGATAAGAACAGCCCAGTAACTCAGGTGTAACACAAACCACTGCTGCTACCACCAATAATAATAATAATGATAAGGGAAATAACAAGGGAAGAGAATATAAAACTAAAAAAGGGAACAGGAAAAGGAAAAAACAATAACCAGCAGTGATGCACAGCACACTTGCTCACCATCCACCAACTGATACCCAGCCCAACAAAAGCAGTGATCTGGGCCTCCTGACTAACTGCCCCCAGTTTATATACTGGAGAAGATATGCTGTGGTATGGAATACCTGTTTGGTTAGTTTGGGTCAAGTGCCCTGTCTCTGCTT
>NDXB01006673.1:7657-56535 GCA_002631895.1 Agapornis roseicollis | reverse complement strand
GTCCCCCAGCGTGTGCAGCTTGGTGAGGTTCACACGCAGGTTGGTGACGCGCAGCAGGTCTGGGGGGGCGTTGGTGGCACCATCAGCACCCACCCTGGCACCCACCAACGCTGGCACCTCCCCCGCCCCGGGACACGCACCCTGGATGTCTGGGCTGTAGGGATCTGCCACTGGGATGGAGGGGTCCAGCACCTTGAAGATGACCTGGGAGGAGGAAGGGGTGGGTGATCCCAGACCCCATAGACACCCAGCACCCCATAGACCCCCTCTGTACCCACACACCTCCCCATGGCTGGAGGGCTCAATCTCGGAGTAGCGCTGGTCACACAGCACCTCATCCACCAGCCCTGAGGGGTGGTTGGGAATGCCGGGGAAGAGCTTGGAGCAGTTGTAGGCGAAGTATCGATAGACCTTCCAGCTGTGCCCGAAGTCGGCCGAGCGCTCCACCAGCATGGCTGCAGGCCGGAACGTCTGCGGGATACACAACATGGACCTGGCTCTATCCCATCCCATCCCACCCTATCCCATCAGAAGGTACCGATACCCACCTTAAACTTCATGATGAGGTGTGTGAAGTGGAACTCGGCCTCCAGGTCCAGCTGGATGCTGACGTGCTCCACGCCTGGGGATGCCACAGAGGTAAATGGCCAAGGCTCCCATGGCCGTGCAGCCCCGAGGCACAGCAGCCCTGAGGCCGCTGCCGCCATGGACTCACCGTTCTCAGACTGCCACCACGTCCGCCCGGCGCTGGGCCCGCTCAGGAAGATGACGTTCTCGATGCGGTGGCTCTGGGGCAGGGATGGGTCCCGCGAGTCGCAGGTGAAGCATTTCTCCGAGTCCTGCACCGGGAGCAGCACCGTTGGATGGGTTCAGTGTGGCCCCGGCCATGCCAAAGCCGTGCAGGGCCATCGGCCTCACCTGGAGGTGGCTGACGATGCAGTACTCCTGCGGTCCCTGCATCCCACACGTGGACGTGGCGCTCAGGCGAGGGGCTCTTCCCACCAGCAGGTTCCCGGTGACCGGGTAGCAGCTCCCACGGGCACATCCGTGGCTGGGGTCAGGCTCCTGCTGACCCCACACCGGTGCTATCCCCGCTGCGGAGAGCACAAGGACATGGGGTTACCTCCTGTCTGTTCACCCTGATGCTACCCAGCACCCTCCCACCCCAGGCTGCCCCATCCTGTCCCAGCCCCGCATCCCAACCCATTGATGCAGCACGAAGCTCCATGATCCGGAAAGGTGCTGGCAGCAGCGCCGCGGCCTCGTGACCAGAGGATGCCGCGCGGTGCCGGGGGCAGTCGGCAGCCGGGTCAGGCGCTCGCTAATCCCACCAGGGCTCAGATTCCCAATGCGATTTGTGGCCATCAGGGCCAGGGAGCATCACCAGACTGCACTGCCAGGGCTGGGGTCCCTGCACCACCACACTGGGGGACATGGGGTGCTCAGCCATGCCCAGTGCTTACCCAGGAGGAGAATGAGCACCAAGAGGTCCATGGGCAGCCACAAGCTCTGCCTGGGGAGAACACAGAGACGCTATGGTGTTGTACAGGGTATGGCAATGGGGTATGGCAACTGCTGCCTGGCTTCTCCCAGCTCCAGCATGGAGCTGCACCCCAGGGACAGCGCTTGGAAGTGGGATCAGGTGGGGAAGTTGGGTTCCCAAGTGTGATATGGGGTGATCACCCCCCCCCCCTCATGGCCGTGCCCCATCCCTGCACGCAGACCCGGGCACACGGCCATGCCCGCACCCCCAGACCCCACACGGGCTGTGCCTTGCCCCATCCTGCCCCGCTCAGGGTGGATCCATCCCTCCCAGTGTCACTGTTATCCCTGGGGGGGTCCCCAGGGCCAGCCTGGGATGGGCGCCAGAGGCACCGGAGCCGTCCGGGCAGCAGCATCCCCGCCGCTGGCCGGGCTCCCCCTATTGCCTTTAGGCTTGGAGCTGTCTTTTGTGCTCCCTCCTCCGCCGGTGCCGCCCGCTCCCACCCTCTGGATCAAAGCTGGGCTGCCCAAACGCATCTTTCCTGTCCCCATGCGGGAGCCAGCCCGGGGCTGGGCGGTCTTGGTGTGATGGTGCGGGGGGCCCTTAAGCCCCATAACCCCCCCAAACCCCGGTACCTGTAGTCCTGGGGCGTCCGGAGAGGCCAAGGCCAGGGGCAAGGGCTGGGCGGGCAGGCGGTGATGGGATGGCGCGGCCGGCGGGCCCCCCTTCCCCGTGTGATTCTTATTCAAATGGGCTGCCCGCTGAAAGGGACGGCGGTCTCCAGGCTACGGGAATGTCACTGCCGATTCCTTCTGCCTGGAGGCCCCCGCTGCCCGCCCGGACAGGCGTCGGCAGCGCCGGGCACCACAGCGGGCCCCAATGCTGAACAATGGGGAGCCTCGTGTGCCAGGGGAGCCGACGGCGCCGCGTTCCCGGGGCTCCCGGCGCAGCTCGGCAGGAACGTGCCTGCTGCGGCTTGCACGGCACCGGGGATGGGCACCGGGAACCGGCCCATGGAGCTGTGCCGGGGCCCGCGGCACCGGGTTCGGTCCCACCTGGACATGGGCCATGGTGGAAGCACCGGCGCAGGGTGGCTGCGGGGTGGAGCCACAATGGAGCTCGCCTGGGCAAGGCGCTGCCAACTGGGAATGTCTGTCCCTATGGACCCGCTCCCTCCCCATGAGCAAAGTCCGGCACCGCCAGCCCCGGCACAGGATCCAGTCTGCTCCTCCCATAGGACCCTTCCTTGTGCACCGGATGCTGGCACCCAGCCTCTGTCCTGGGGCACGGCACAGCCCATGGCACGCAGGGCTCCCCACCAGCTCCTACCTGTGCCCATGGGGCCTGTGATGCCGGGTACGTGTGTGGTGGCCCGGTTGTGCTGTGCAGGTTGGTGGTGACCGGCTCGGCCGGGCTGGCTCCAGCCGGGCTCGCTGCTGTTCCTGGAGGAGGGCGGCCGGTGCCTGTCTCCTCCTCCGATGCTGTGCCAGGCGAGGGAGGGACCTGTCTGCACCAAGCCGCCGCCAAGGTGAGGCACAGGCCAGGTACGAGCCGGTGGCACGGCGGTGGCCTCTGCCCTGGCTGGCCGGGAGCCCGCACAGCGTCCCTGCAGGGCTGCCTGCTCCCCGCTGCCTCCATGGGAACCACCGTGCCCCAAGCCAAGGCCCCACTCACCCCGTGCTGATCAATGCTCCATGGGCTCCTCCGGACCGGACCGGATCAGGGAGCATGGCCCTGCACTGCAGCTGGGCTGGGCACAGACCTCGGATGGTGCCTTTTTGTGAGCCGAGGCCCAAGGAAGGAAGAGGAGCTGCGTGTTCCCCATGCCAAGGCCATGCTCTGCCTGCCCACCAGCCAGCAAGGCCATGGGCAAGGCAAAGCAGCAGCTCCCCTGGCTGCTGGCCATGGGGGTGCCGAAGCGGTGCCACCAGGGACACCCCAACAGCACGGTGGGGCAAGGGGAGCTGTGGGAGAGCACAGGCAGCTCCCTATGGCTGCACTGGGAAACCCGGAGGAAGGGTAGGTCTGTGCCCAGCGAGGCTCCCCCACCTCCTGGGCTGTGAGAGCTGGCAGGGGATGAGCTGATAAAGAGCCATTAGCACTGGACATGGTGTCTGTAGGCAGGGATCTTGGCCAAGCAACCCTTATCTGCTCTGAGGAGATCCGAAGCAGCCTGATAAAGGTGGCACTAACAGGATCTGCAGCCTTGAAAAGCGAGGCAAAAGCGGGAGGGAGGGATCCCCAGTGGGACCTGAGGGACAACTGAGGTGTCCTGGCCATGCCCAGGCACCTCCTGACTCCCCTGGAAGCCCCTTCCCATGCGGAGCTGCAATCCCAGGGAGGAAACGTGTGGGAGATGGCACACCTGGGGCTGGGCTGCAGCCCCTGTCCCCAGCACCCTTGTCACCAGTGCTTCAAACAGCCCGAGCATCCCCCGGCTCCGGCTCCGCAACCCTCAGCAGAGGCCCCGAGCTCCTGGGGCAGCCTCTCAGGGCCGGCCAGCGCCGCTTGGAACGACATCAGTGCTCCCAGCGGGCAGCCGGCGCTTCCCTGCACATCCTGCAGAGCCGCTTTAACCGCTTCCCTTCCCTTCCCTTCCTTCCCGAGCCCCGGCGCCGCCGTCCCAGCACCGTTAGTGCCGGGTCAGCGCTCCGACGGCTCACACCGGATCCGGATCACCACGGGGGAACAATGGCTCCTCTGTTGAATTCGCCAGCAGCAGCGTCCCGGCCGGAGAATGGGATCCAGAGGGAAGTCAGCGGGTGGGCAGGAACTAACCTGGAAGGCGGATTTATGCCAGTTTAAACCAGTTCAGCACTAGGAGCGCTTCCCATCCTAAGCCAGGCTTGGGGACCCCAAACCTCTCTTGGGGAAGCTGGGGGCAAGAGGCAGCGATGCTCTGCAGCTGAGCACACCCCCCATGGGAGATGCCATTCCATGAAGCTCTCGGGAGCCAAATAAAAGCAGGACACGCTGGCTGGTTCTGAGCACCATTTTACTGAGGGGCTGGCCACCTGCTAGGACTTCAGAACAAAAAGTTCACTTCATTTAAGAGAAAAGAAAAAGACAGTCTTGTTTCTTGTCCCATTCCCTCCAAAGAGTGGAATAATACTGTCTTCTCACTAAACAATGCCATTCCAAACTATACAACACGGAGCGGGGAGCAGCCCGGCCTCAGACTCAACATTAAATAGTACTATAGCTTCGGCAACATTCGACACCAACAAATGAGAACAGGGAAAAGTTCACTCGAGAGCAAAGATGGTTACTTGTTGGAGATCCATCACCTAACAGTCTGGTCCTCGCCCTCCCACGGGCTGCAGGTGCTGCTCCATGGATGTCACCCAGGATCCCGGAATGCCAGAGGATGCTGCAGCCGTGCCGGTGGCACCGGTCCCAGCCTGAGCAGCTCATGGAGGAGGCTCTCTTAGAGATGAAGGTTGGTAGAGATGAGGGTGAGGGATGTGGCAGTGCCCATCCAGAGCGGCTGCTGTGGCTCTGCTCAGGAAGTGCTGCTCCTTGGGAATGCTGCATCGGGAACCAGGAAGAGGGAATGGCATCGCACACCGTGAGTCCCCACCACAGCACCAATGCTCATCCCATCCCATCGCATCCCATCCTGGGCAGGGTGGTGGAGCAGGGAACGTATTTGGCAGCACCTTCTATTCACAACAGCACCAAGTGCCTGGGTGGGTGTGTGGGAATCACCCTGGCCTCTCACAGGGAGGGAAAGAAAGGGTGAATGAAGACCAGGAGAGCCCCAGGTGATGATAAACCCTTTAAGGAACTCCCCAGGGCAAGATCTAATCGTGCCCCCCAGGGGAAGGTGTTTGGGATGCTCACCAGAGAAGTGCTACCCCCATGAGGGAGTCCCAGGGGTACAGGTCTGCATCTCTCACCTTCCCCACGGCCACCCCAGCAGGGCCAGGCTGTGTGACCAATGAAGGACAGATCCAAGGGCTGGGAGAGGGCACCTGCACCCCCAGAGCCTGTGTAGTGCTGCCAGGCAGGGCAGGCCAGGCTCCTGCAGCAGGTGGAATGGAGGCAGGGCTATGGCACACGGCAGACCTGGCTCCTGTTTGCCCATCTCCTGCTGCAGCAGAAGCAGAAGCTGCTGGTGTCTTTGGTATTCCCTGATCCCAGCTTCTCACTTTGCCACCGCATCTCCTTGGTGTTCCTAAGCTAAGACAGGGGTCTGGCCTTAGCACCACGGCTCTGGAGGCAGCAGCTGGCCAAGCCGCCAGTGTCACCCCTTCCCTCAGCACCCTGCCCTAGTGGGGGCTGTCCTGGCTTCTGGGGGCAGATCCCTGCCCCTGGCACCTTCCCAACAGCAGGAATGGGCTGCAAGAAGAGGGAAACATGATCTTGGTGCTCTCATAGAGAGTCCTGAGCAGCAAGGCCTGGGAGCAGCCTGCCCTGCTGCCCTCTCCAGGGGTGGTGCCAGCCCATCCAGCACCCAAAGCCAAGCGCTGCAGCACGGTAAGGAAGGTGTGAGGTGCCCCAGAAGAGCACTGTCCCCATCCGACCACGGGAGCTAACGGGACAGAGCCACTTTGAAGAGTGAAACAGGAACTGTGGATTCCACACAAACCAACCTGCTTGAGCAGCAAGTGCTCCACACAGTGCCCAGCACTGACCCTGACAACCCTGCTTCAAACAAGGATCCTCCCCATCCTCAGCTCCTGGGAAGCTGAGGTGCAAACCTGCTCTGCATCCCCACACACCCCTTGTGCTATGGCCAAAGGCCCAGCTCCCACACAGTGCAGAGAACTTGGACCCACAGTGATAGAACAACTGGAGTGGCTGCACCTCCACCATGCTGGCAAGGTCTGGCCATGAACACAGCACAAGGCAACTGGAAGGGCCTAAGTTCTGTCCACAAGCCCAAACCCCAAAGCCCTTCAGAGAGCAGGAGCTGTCTTCCACCAGCTCCACTGAGGGAGAAGAGCTGCTGATGTATGAGGGGAGCACTCCTCCTCCTCCTCACACTGGAACACCGCTATTGGGCTACAGAGCAGGAATAACAAAACAATCCCTTGTTATTTGGCAGAAAAGTGCTTAAGGAACTCTGTTCAAGCTGGCTCTGGAGCAGGGGGGAACCAACCAGCCTGGAAGCAGCAGCAGCAGCAGCACCACACGGGCTGGCTCGCAGGGAACAGGCCAAAGGAGAAACTTCTCCAAGGCCAAGCAGTGGCAGATGGTGAAATGGGATCGGAGTGGACAGGAGCCTCAGAAGGCTGCCACCAATTAACAATGTGATTTCAAGCAGTATCCGATGTCAGCCTCCCCTCCGGCGCCTGCTCTCCCCATGGACATCTGAGGCACGCAGGAAGCTCCAGGCCCTTGCCTGGTGGAGGCGAAGCACAAACTCGTGCCTCTTGGCAGCTGAATCAAAGGGGAAACGATTCCCAAACCCATCGGTTGGACGAGCAGCCCTTGGACCGCTGGCTGCGGCGCTTCTAGAAGGGACGGCGGCACAAATCCATGCAGTGAGAGCATTCCTAAGAGAGCCTCCAAAGCTCTCTCAGCTGTCACGGTACCCAGGGAACAGGCCAGGTTAGGCACTTGGATGAATTCAAAGTGACTAATACAGAAACAGGTCTGAACAACCTGCACGCAGCAGAGAGCACAGCACCCCAGGCAATGCGTTTCTGGGTGCCCTGCCTGCTGCGCAGGGCCCTGGAAGGCAAGTCTGCTGTCACAGGGTAACACGGGCTGGAAGGGATTGCTCTGGTTAGAGCAGGTCTTAGGCAGCCTCTTGCACATCGGCGTTGAAGGTCCAGGACTCCAGGAGCACACAGACCATGCCATGAGATGAAAGAGCCCGGAGCCAACCACTGACAGGCTGCAGGCACACATCTGCCTGCACTGGGCAGGCAGCAGTTGATGACACTGGCACCAGGGGCTATAATGCCCCTCTGTGAATAACAAGCTGCACTCAAGAGAATCCCAGACTGGTTTGGGTTGGGAGGAACCTTCAAGCTCATCCAGTCCCAACCCCTGCCATGGGACACCTTCCATTAGAAGAATCTAGAGTTTAGACTAGAATCTTTCTAGCCAAGTTCCCAAATGACCTGCAAGGGGGAAGAGGAGGCATGAGGAGGGCAGAGAAGGCATGAGGAGGGCAGAGAATCAAGCTCCAGTGCTGCCCAGTAGCATGAGGCCCTGCAGCCAGTCAAAAGGTATGATACAGAAGGGCTGACAGAGACTGGACTGGTGATGGGCAAGTCCTGGAGCACTGTATGGGGTTGCTGGCTTCCCTTGCAGCAGCCTCAGTGGCACAGATGTGTTTCTAATACTCATCTCTCCCTGTGGAGCAGAACACCTCTTGCTGCTGGCCTGGGAAGGACATTACAGCCAAACATTTGCAGAACTGAGCTCAGTGCTGGGAAAGGCATGGCAAGCACTAAGGCAAGATGCTCTGTTGGATGTGTTAAGCAACAGCACAGCCAAGTGCCTGCCTGGCAAAAGCCCAAGCTGTGAAAGGCAAGAGGTGATGGAGGAGAGCGGGGAGGCAGGCAGCTGGGGGAAGAGACACCACAAAGAGGAGGGATATGGCCTCAGGTGCTCAGCTTCCTGCTCAGGCTGGAGGAAAAGCTCAACCCCAATCAGCCTGGTTGATGCAGGGCTGTTTTCCCACCAGAGGCCGGGCTGGGATGTCCGTGCTGCATGAAGAGGCTCCAGAGGCAGCTCTCGGTGTCCTTATAAGGGGCTGGGAAGAGGGAAGCTGCTGAGCAGCCTGCGAGGCAGCGACAGCACAGGCAGGAGCTCAGGGCGCTCCTCAGGAACAGCCAGAAAGAGAAACCACAGTGCAAGACTTCCAGACCTGGCTTTTGGGAGCGTGGGAATGAAAAAGGTCTGAAGGAGCGGGAGCAAAAGGGACAAAGCAATTTTTGGCTGGTTACCAGTGACAGAAGGTCCCTGTTCATCCAGCACCAAGTCAGGACGCGGAGCTCTCTGCCAGGGTGTTTCAAACCACAGAAGTATTTCCTCCTCGTCCGCAGCCAACCAGCAGCATTCACAGGTCAGTCCCAACCACTGCAAGGGATGAGCTCTGACAGCAATACAAGCACAACCACCCAGAGCCTGAGCATAGCATTCGGGGCCTGGAAACAGACCCTGAGGGAGAACCTCCACCCTGCTCTACCTGGGTGAGGAGGGAGAACCCTGGCTGTACCTTGGGACACTCACTCACCCACCTCTCCTCTCCTCGCCAAGGTTTTCCTCTCTCAGCTGGGGATCAGACACTGACCCCTTTTACAAAGCACTGAAATGCAGCCAGGTGCTAGGGAGAGGCTGGAACGTGAAGAGCTGAGGCTTCCCAGGGGAGCTCATCCCTTCAGCCAACGTCCACAGAGATTACTAGATCAGATAACTGGTATTTGGAGCTGGTGAGTGGATTACTGCCATCAGTGCCTGGCCTGATGCCGCCTCCTCTCTCCGAGCCACCAGGTTCTGCTCCTGCAACCTCCCAACGCAGTTCATCCCACTGGAGACAGTCCCTCCCAGGTGACAGTGACAGCACCTACTGCTCCAAGGTGATGCTCCTCCTAGAGCTCGCAGATCCCTCCCTGTGGAGAGCAGACCTGACCTCTGCCTGTGTCCACATGATACAGNCCAGGTGACAGTGACAGCACCTACTGCTCCAAGGTGATGCTCCTCCTAGAGCTCGCAGATCCCTCCCTGTGGAGAGCAGACCTGACCTCTGCCTGTGTCCACATGATACAGCATCCGACTGCATCCCACAGCATCCGACTGCATCCCACAGCATCCGACTGCATCCCACAGCATCCGACTGCATCCCACAGCATCCGACTGCATCCCACAGCATGCCCCCAGCACAGGAGGTTCCACAGTACCTCCCGGGGATGCGCAGAGCCCGCGCTCTGGGAGCTTTCACACCTGGCACACACCTTCTCACAACATCCCAGATGGCACAGCAAAGCTGCCACCCGTCACAACACGGTGCTGATCTCCCCTCCTACTGCTTCACCCCCACAAACCGACAGAGAGAAACAATCTGTTTAAGTGCTGGCATCCGTTCTGTCAAATCTTTTGCTTTTCTGCTTTGATTTAGGCTCAAGCATCCCACCGAGCCCTGGGAACAGCAGGATGTAGCTAATACATTCAAACGCAGCCTGGGTCTTCTCTATCTAGAACCTGCTCCTGAAACCTCCAGCAACAGCAATGCAGTCACAAGGTGAGCAGGAAACTCCACAATTCCTGCTCACAGCTCCAGTCCTTCGGCTCCGACAGTCACAGTTCATGTGTTATGGCTGCACCTAGGGTGCAGGAGAGCGGAACAACACTGGTGCTGAGGAGGAATTGCTCTTTGGAGGTAAACCCCTGCCATGAGTTCAGAGCTTCTGATACCAACAAACCAAGAGGCACCAAGAGAATTGCAGGCAACAGCCCCATAACACTCCCCCTCTATGCAGAGGTAATACCAAAACTGTGATTAAAACTACAGTCAATGATGAGCTGGTAATTCTCCAAATTGCTTGGCATTTCTGGAGGCAAACAAGTGGCTACAGCTCTGCCTGCCTCTGAGCTGCTCAGCAGAGCCCAGAACAAGCTGTCACAACACTGGGTCACAGAGAAATCCTGGCACCTTCCAACAAAACACTGGCTGAAGGGGAACAAAAGCTATCAAACCCAATCCCAGAGGGATGGAGGCAGTGCATCGTCCCACAGCTCCTGGGCCACGTGCACAGATATGGATATAGAGATATATAGATAATAAAGTTATAAAATTTGATCAAAATAAACCCAGTAAATGTACAGCTTGAAAAAAGAGCAGTATCACAGTGCATCAATGTCATGGGAAAGTCCCACGTCCTCCCCCTGCACGAGAGCTCAGCCTGCCACATCCTGAGGTGGGAAGCGAGCCCTCCGACCTACTGGGCTTGTGTCCCCATCCCCAGCAGGTCCTTGTGCTTCTGCAGCCAGCTCTGCGGAGCAGACGAGGCAGGAGCAGCACGGGGGCAGGCTGCTCTGCCCGCAGGTCAGTCAACAGGTCAGCCCCAGGCACCAGAGCTCCAGTCTCCAACCTCTCCACGCTCTGGTGCTGGGCTCGTATTTACTTACTTACAAAAGGAGAAAGTGACAAAGTGAAGACCCTCAAGGGACGCTGTGAGCGTGGGACAAGGGCTGAATTCGGATCACGGGGGACAGGTTGACCCTAAGGATCTTCTGTGCTCTCCTCCTCACTTCCTCATCAGAGGAAGAGTTGCCCACCTTGATGGCCCGGAATTTCAGCAGGTTCAAAGTGCTCTGAGCCCGGCCAGGTTTGTTTCGGGCAGGAATGGTATTTGCTTTCTTCCTCTGCGGCGCTTCCCTCGCCTCTGTGGCTCTTCTCTTCTTCTGCCCAGTGCCCTCCCGGTAGGTGCTGCTGTCCCTCCATTCTGTTTTCCCCATCCGAGCTTCCTTATCTTTCATTTTCAAGGCCTTGGCCTGCGGTGTTGCAGTGCAGCCCTGGGACGAGCTGCCTGTGACTCTCCCATTGAGGACTCCCGAGGCTTTGCAAGCGTTGCTCTCCTGCAGCACTCCACCCTTTGGTCCCTTCAGGAGATTTAAAGCCAGGCTGGCAGAATCCGGTGCTTTCTTTACCAAGCGCTTGTAGCCCTTACCCTTGGTTAGTTTGGCTGCTTTGCCTGAAGGAAACTTCCTTGGGGGACTCGAAGCCTTGAGGAGTTTAAGATCCGAGGGCGAGATCCCAAGGCGCCCTCGTGTGTACTTGGACTCCAAACAGGACGCGGTGGCTTTCAGCGGCACCAGAGCTTCCAGAACCACCGACAGTCTCATGGCTGGATACACATCAGGATACATGTTTGTAGGGAAGCCCACTGCTGCAGCCTTGGAAGTGCTGGATTTTGTCTGCTTCAAGGAGCTCAAGAGGAGATTTGTGGAATCCCCTTTCGGGACAGGTTGAGTGGAGACTTTCAGAGGGTTCACTGGCACACTGGTGGGCTCAGCAGGCACCTTTGCCACGGCTGTGGTGTTTCTGGTTGGACTCTTTGTGGTGCTGGCACAGTGCTGGGGGCTGCTCTCTTTTGTCTGAGTCGGTGTGTCCGCCGTGCACGAGCTGTACCCGTACACATCCTTACTCCTCAGAATGGTGGGCTGGTAGCCCTCCTCCTTCAGGCTCTGAATGAAGGCCACCAGCTGGGTCTCTGTGTCCGAAAGGTCCTTGGACATGGGGTTGAAGACTCGGAGGGCTTCCTCCAGCACTTTCTGTCCTGCAGAGGAAATTCTTGACCAGGAATGGACAGCTTTTTCTTCCACATTGTTCACTGCAATATTCATGGCATTAGGCAAGCGGGCGCTTTGGAAAGGTCCAAATTACTGGGAAAACAACTCTTGACACCTCAAAAGGAGAGAGAAGATAGTTAGCTCACAGGAACTGAAATCAGCTTGTGCTTTTAAGCAGGGACCTGAAACTGTTAAGCCAGGTATGGCTACTCACAGACATCAGGTCAGATTCTGGGCATCACCCACGTCAGAAGCATCATCAAGAAAATCCTGTCACTGATTTCTCCCTGGAGGAAAATCAAATCATCCTGAACATATCCTCAACCCTAAACCAGGATTTCAGGCAATCCCATCCAACCCAGTCCAGGATAGAGGCTTCCAATGATAACACAGTAAACTCTGCAGCTTGTTCCCACTTTGGGCTTGACACACCCCAGCTCTGAGTAACCAGATCTCGTTTTCCTTTGGTAAAGCAGCCCTGAGAACCGAACCCTCACTGAGAACACCACGATGGAGCCATCCCAACGCTAACAAGCCTGAGCACCTCAAATCTATCCTGGCATCACATGCAGTTTTCCAGCTTCCTAATAGATTCTGCTCACAAATCGATTCTGAGTCCCTGCCAAAGCTGTAGCATCCTCCTGGAGACCTGACAGGAGAGCTGGAGGCTCTTTCAGCTGCGCTTTGTCGATGCCAAAGGCTGTGGTGAGGCAACACCGCTCCTTGCTGCTGTCCTGTTTGAACAAAGGTCTGCAACTCGCTGTCCCAGCAAACTGGTGTTGATCCAGGGGCACTCACTGCCAAGGGAGCAAGAAGCAGGAAACTCAAGCAGGGCGGTGAGGAGGAAACACACATCACCAGGGCCAAGTGTACAATGGCCTGAGGGAAAACACTGGGATCACGCTCAGGGCACTGCACAGCTGCCTGCCTGGGGAGAAAGAGCTGGTTATTGGTTCAAATATACAACAGGCACTGAGGAGCAGGCCAGAGATGCACCCAGGAGGACTCTGACCCTCTCACCAGCTCCACTGAAGTTACAAAGTCTTCAGTTTCAACGATACCTCTGAAAATAACAAGGATTTGGCGAAACCCCCTTTTTAGGGAATCAGGGAAGGTGTCAGAGACACTATGAGAGAGGGCACTGTGCAGGCAACAAAGCTGTGATGGAAAAGTTAGTGCCCGAACAGAGAAAGGAATGAATCATATCCAGTGCTCTTCGCGGACCTCCGGGAATACCGGCCCCGGAGCGGCCACCAGCGGCACAGGCAGGGAAGGGTCAGAAGCCAAAGGAGCGGCAGAAGGGGGAAGCACAGGTCAGCAGCGGGTAAGAGCCTTCACATGACACACTAATCCCAGTCAAGTGCTCTGCGGACGTCACGGGGATTTGGAGGAGGATAACGCAGGGAATCTCCCACGGCAGAGGGCAGGCAGGCAGGGAACCAACGGAGCCACGGCCGGTGTCACAGCCAGAGGTGAGATTTGCCACCTCCACAGGGAGCTGGCGAAGCCAGCAGGGTGTAAAGCTTAATCCTGATCTGGTAGAGAGGGAGAAGCGCAAGGAACAACGGGCTGCAGAACGGATCTTCTTCAGGAGCAGCTGGGACACCGTAAGGGACACTCAGGTGTTGGACACAGAGGCTGTGACACCCATGGGGACAGGACCCCTCCGCATCCATCCGCCTGGTCGCGTTTTGTGCAGCTCAAGCTGCAGCTGGAGCGAAGCCGGCCACGGGCAGGCTCAGCCCCGATGTCCACCCAACACCAAGAGCCCTCACCTGAGCCATCACCGGGAGGCCGTGCCCTGGTGGAGCGCCATGGGGCCACTGCCCCACGGTGCCAACGCGGGGTTAAGGCCCGGTTGTGCGGGCACGGCGCTCTGGGCACGGGCCTCGCGGTGCCTCCCACGGTGCTCCGGGCTGGGGAAGCCTGAGAGGCCCGGGGGAACCGGCCTCTCCCCATGACTCCCCCGGCGGAGGCCGCGTTCCCGAGCGCCTGTTCCACACCCCCCCATGTCCGGACTGCCGCCGGTAGCACGGAGCCCGGCCGCCAGGCCCGGTGCGGACGAGCCGCCGGTAGCCCGGAGGAGCCGCGCGGCCCGGTGCTGCGGGACGTGCTTGGTGCACACAGCGGGTGCGGCCCGCGGCAGCTGCGGCCGGGGGCTGAGGTGAGGAGGGGAGGAGGAGGCGGGGGCCGGGGCGGGGCGGGGCTCCGCGGCTCCGCCCCCAGCGCCCGGGGCCGCCGGCTCGGCAGCGCCCCCGCCCGGGAGCGCGGGGCCCGGGCACCGCCGGCCCCAACCTACCGGCCGCCGCCAGACCCGCCGCTGCGCCGCGACCGCCGCTCCAACATGGCCGCCCGCGGAGCGCCGGAACCACCGCCCCCTTCCGCTTCCGCGCACCGGGGACACGCCTTCCCCCTCCCGGTGTCCATGGTAACGGCGGTCACGGCGCCGGTGCCGGGCGGGGGCCCCCCCGGGCCGGCAGGGGGCGCTGGCGGGAGGAAGAGGCGCGGGCGGAAGTGGCGCCGTCTCCAGGTAACGGCGGCGTGGCCCGTACCGGTGCCGGTGCCGGTACCGGTACCGGTGCCGGGGAGATGAGCAGCGGATCCGGCCGGCGGCTGGTGCTTCACGTGGATCTCAACAACACGGTGGTGGTGGCGGACACGGTGTCGGGGCAGGGCCCGCGGGCGGCCCTCAACAGCTTCCTCAGCACCGTCACCTGGGGCCGCGCCGACGCCGCCGGTGAGCACCGGGGGAACCGGAGCTTGTGAGGACCGGGGAGCGAGCAGCGCCTGAGCCCCCTCTTTCTCTTGCAGGCGAGTGGCAGTGGGTGAGTGACCGCCCGTCCCTGCGCCCGCCGTGCCCCGGTGCCCTCAGCTACTACAGCCACCACGGCCGGAACCCCGCGTTCACCGAGAGGGACCCGGGCCGGCGCTTCCGCAGCCTCCACGCCCGCCACCTGCAGCTGCTGGAGTGGCCGGGCCGGCCGCACGAGGTGCTGTCGGTGCAGGGGGACCCCAGCAAGAGCTACCACCTCCTGCTGCCCTCCTTCCTGCGCCTGCTGGACGCCCTGCACCGGGACGGCCGGGCCTGCGCTGTCATCTTCAGGACGTTCGGCACCGACCTGCCCCGCGCCCTCCGCGCTGTCAGCTGTGCCCTGGAGGGGCAGCACCCCCAGTTCCCTGCGCTGCGGGACGTGGCGGTGAGTGGTACCCGAGGGCACGGATCCCTGTGCTGGGATGCTCTGCTTGACACTTGGCTGGCGTTGCTGTTTAAAACGCCAGGGAGGGAAAACAGCGCATGGGTGGAGCTGTTAGCAGTAGGAAGCACATGTGTGTATGGATCCTGCTGGGAAAGGTCTCCTCTTGGGGTATCCCAAGTTGGATAGAGCATCCCTTCTTTTAGAGAGGGGCTGCTGCAGCGGAGCTGATCGCAGCCGTGCTCTCCTCCTGGCAGCACACCAGCAGGAATGCTGGGAGCAGGCTTTGGAAGCTGCCTCCGTTGCTCGTTGGAGTGTTCTTAGGGAATGGAGATTGAAACATGGGCAGTGTGCAGCAAGGTCATTCCCTCCCATCCCAGGGGAGATGAGTTTTGGTTGGAGGCTTCCACACTTCCTGTTCTTTTGCCCCAGCACCATCCTCCCATGCTGTGCTGGTGGCGAGCCTCCAATGCACCAACCAACCTGTCTGCTTTGGCAACCTTTCCTCTCCCACTCCCTGTGGTCCTGCAGCTCCCTGTGGACCTCACCCCTGGGCAGATACGCTGCAGCAAGCGGGAGGTGGTGCTGACAAAGGGAGCAGAGCGCCTGACCACCCGGGAGGATGCAAGAAAGCTTTACAACTACTTCAGCTCCTTTGAGGGAATTGGTGGCTTCCAAGACCACTTTGACTGGTGAGAAACAGGGCATTGAGGTTTCTTCTCTCCTGTGATTCTCGGAGCTTATCCTGCTCTGGGATAGCTCTGAGTTTTGAGGTCTTTACGCTGGTGGGGGCCCTATCACTTGCATGCTCCCCGCTTTGCCTGTGGGCAGCCTGATGGGGCTCTCACAATCTTTCCTCAGGCCTTAGTTTACCTCCTGCTTTTCTCCAAACACCCCCTGATTTGTCACCTCGCTGCAAAATGTCCCTTTCCCAGGAAGCAGGAGCAGGCAGAGGGACAGGATGGTCTCTGTTGTTGTACCTGACCTGCCTTTACCAGAGAGCTGTTCCCCTCTCCCTCCCTGACTGCTCCTTGTCCTGCTCGCTGTTTCAGGTGGGCCAGAAATCAGTTCTCCTCCCGAGGTGGGAAACCCCTGTGGATTGACCCCCATGATCCCAGCGTTCACCACATCTTCATCGATGACAACATCCGGCTGGACGATGCCGACACCATTGTGAATCCCCAGGTAGGGCTGAAGGTCCCTCCAGCGCCTGCTGCCTGCACTGCAGGGTGTCCTGGTGAGCCTGAGCCCCTGTTTCCATCCCCAAGGTGACAGTGCTGGTGGGGAATGGAAGGGGGAATGCTCAGCAGCATTTGCCAGGCAGAGGGGGGAGGTGAGGAATGGGATGCTCATCAGGTATTCTGGAGAGTCAGCCTTGTTCAGCCTGGAGAAGAGAAGGCTCCTTAAGGGGAGACCTTAGAGCAGCTCCCACTGCCTAAAGGGGCTGCAGGAAACCTGGAGAGGGGCTTTGGACAAGGGCCTGCAGGGACAGGCCAAGGGGAATGGCTTGAATCTGCCAGAGGGGAGACTGAGCTGAGCTCTTGGGCAGAAGCTCTTCCCTGTGAGGGTGCTGAGGTGCTGGCACAGGGTGCCCAGAGAAGCTGTGGCTGCCCCATCCCTGGCAGTGCTCAAGGCCAGGTTGGACACAGGGGCTTGGAGCAAGCTGCTCCAGTGGAAGGGGTCCCTGCCTGCGGCAGGGGTTGGAGCTGGAGGAGCTTTAAGGTCCCTTCCAACACAAACCAGTCTGTCATTCCATGATTCCACAAAAGCTCTCCCAGCTCATGGATCTGTAGCTGGTAGCAGGAGCTGTCACTGCCTGGAGCAGACCTGTCAGGAACAGGCTTTGCTCTGTGCTGTGCCTGTTTCCAGGGAATTACTGCGGTGGCTCTGCTGCGAGTCTGAGGCCCCTGTACACAGCAGCGTGTCTGCAGTGGCTGAGCGTGGCTCACACAGCTCCACTTGCAGCATTCCAGCCTCAGGCTGATTCCCTGATCAAGGAGTTCCTGCTTTTACCGTCTGCAGCTAGCACAGCAGGTCAGTGGGGCTGCTCAGCTTGTCTCAGAGCAGTCATGCAGCCAGCACAGGGCTCCTCTCGTACCACATCAGACAGGTAGGATGAAGCTGCGGTGGCAGCAGACCTTGCTGGGTCTGGGTGACACCCAAGGCCTTTGCAGCCAGGACTGGCAGGTTGGACACCAGCTTCCCCTCCTCATCACCAGCTCTGCAGGGCTGGCCCTGTGTCAGTGACAGAGCAGCACTGGGAGGAAATAGATTGTCAGGTGGCCTTCGGGAGAGCCCTGGTAAAGATCAGGAGGTGAATTCCGGTGCAAGAGATCAAAGGAAGAGCTGTGGGTAGAGCTTCTCCTGGGGTCAGCTGCTCCACAAGAGCTGTTTTCTTCCAGCTGCGTGGTGTAGTCTGTTCCATAGGGAAGCACGGCCCTGGCACTGCTGCCCACGGAGGGTGCGGGTGCCTCTGTGAGCTGCTCTCTCCCATCGCAGGTGTTCTCGGAGCAGGGCAGCCGCAGCCCCCGGTGCGTTCCCACCTCGGAGCTGTATGATGTTTGCCTGGTGCAGACCGACCTGCTGCAGGCCATTGCTGACCAGGACTATTTCCTGCGCTGCGTGAGGAGGTGCGAGGAGAACTACGACCGTTACCTGGCCTGCAGGGACGAGGACACCCTGAGCCAGCAGTGGGATGGACGGTGATGCCTCCTCACAGGGGAGAGGGGCTCTGGACTTGGAACACCGCCTGCTTCTTGCTGTGCATAGGCAAAGTGTGGAGCTGGGCTGTTTGAACTCTCCCCGTTCCCATGTGCGATGTACCCACGTCTTCCTACCAGAAGCCTCCATGCCTGAGCACGAGCATCCTGGGAGCTCGTGTGATGGGATCCCTGGAGGAAACGCCTCTCCTTTCCTTGGCAGGGCCATCCCACCATGGGTGCAACACAGACATCCATGCAGCATTCACACCTCTATTTCCATTGCCGTGCCGGTGCCTGGTGAGGGGTGGTGTTGCCATCAGCATAGCCGAGTGCTGTGGTGTCCTCCCGAGCAGAGCCATCCAGGCCCTGTCCCTCCTGCCTGTTTTTAAAGCAAACCTTTTTAGCTCATTACTGGTGTGAGTTTCCTGCCTGGCCTCAGCTGTGCCTGTGCTTGTGGGTGGGAAGTGCCTTTCCCGGTGTCTTCATTCACGGGGCTCAGTCGAGTGGGGACAAAAGTGACCATAGAGGTTTTGGTACCTTCCTGATGCTGCAGAGACCCCAGTAAGGACGTGCTCAGAGTGGGACCAAGCTCATGCTCCATCCCTGGAGGTGGTGACAGGCAGAGGGTCCTCTTCAGGGGGTAACTGCGGCTTCTCGGCTCCATGAGCCCGGTGCTGGGGTGGCACCCGCCGGTACCGCGGGGTGTCTGCGGCTCCTCACGGGCACGGCAGAGCGGCAGCACCCGGGCAGGGCCGGGCGGTGGCGGGGGGGACCCGGGGCGGGCGCGGCACCGCCTCCACCGGCAGCGGGCGGGAGCGGCGCGGGCGGCGGCGAGGAGCGGAGCGGAGCGGCGGGGAGAGCAGCGGAGCGGCACGGAGGTGAGCGCGGCCGCGGTCCCTGCCCCGCTGCCGGCGGCAGGCACGGGGTGCGGGGGTGCAGCGGGAGCCGCGGACAGCAGCCGTCCGGTGGGTGCGGGATGCGCAGCGGGAGCCGGAGGGTCGGGGGGTTCCGGGCTGTGCAGCGGGAGCCCCGGGAAACGGAGCATGGGGGGATAAGGGCCATGCACCGGGAGCCCCGGGGGGAGCGGGCAGAGAGCGCCGGGGAGCAAGGAGCCCCGGTGGGTGCAGGCTGTGCACCGTGAACCCCGGGGAGATGGAGACCGGGGTGCGGGAACCTCGGGGAGCTGGAGCCCCAGTGGGTGCAGGCTGTGCACTGGAGCGATGTACACTGGGGAGATGGAGACCGGGATTCAGGAACCTCAGGGAGCAGGTGCCCAGGGAATGGGAGCCCTGGTTAGTGCAGGCAGGGAGCCTTGGGGAACTGTGGGGGGCGGGAGCCTCGGTGGTTGCAGGCAGGGAACCTCGGGAAGCAGGAGACTCGATGGGTGCAGGCGGGGATCTCAGGGGAGACTTGGTGGGTGCAGGCAGGGAGCTCTAGGGAGCAGGAGCCCAAAGGGAACAGGCAGGGATCCCCAGGGTGCAGGCAGGGAGCCCCATGGTGCAGGAGCCCAGAGGGGACAAGCAGGGAGCCCCAAGAAGCATGGATCTGTCACATCACCAGCGGGGCTGGGGGGTGATCCGTGGGTGCCTGTGTGCTGACTCGGGTGCTCTCCCCGCAGGAGCAGGGTGGGCAGACCCAGGCCAAGGCTGAGCTAGGCCGGATGGGTGGCACGGCAAGGCCTGGGCCCGGGGACCCCCGGTGCGGCTGATCCGGCCCATGGCGGCGGGCGCGGGCGCCTTCGCGTGGGCCACGTTCCCCTCCATGCCCACCGGGCGCGTGTACTGCAGCGCGGCGCACCGCGACGGCCAGCTCTTCGTGCTGGGCGGCTGCGGCGGCAGCGGCAGGGCCCTGGGCACCGCCGAGCTGCTCGACCTGCCCGCACAGCGCTGGACCACGCTCCCACCGCTGCCCACGCCACGGGCTGGTGCTGCTGCCCTGGCCCTGGGCAAGCAGATCCTGGTGGTGGGTGGCGTGGACGCAGCGCAGAGCCCCATCGCCTCCGTTGAGGGCTACCACGTGGATGAGGGCAAGTGGGAGAAGAAGGCGGCGCTGGCGCAGCCCTCCATGGGCATCTCAGCTGTGCAGAGAGGTGAGGGATGGGGCTCGGATACAGCTGCCTGGAGAGGTGGGGATGCAGGCGTCAGGGATGCTCGGATGGGATTTGAATCCTGCTGCTGCTTGGGATGCACTACAAGGCTTTCATCCAGCAGTGAACTAGCCACTTAATGGCAGGGTTATGCTCCTGGCCTTGGCAGCCCTGGTGCAGGAGGTGATGTGGAGCATCTCCAGCCATAGGAGCCTGACCCAGCTGCCCTGACTGGGAGCAGGCCAAGCACCTTGCTCCAGCCTGGCTCAGGGTTCTGTGCATTGCACACATTGTGATTCCTGGCCAAACTTTGCTGAGCAGAGCCCGGGAGCTGGGGTTGGTGTTCGTATGCAGTGCCCATGTCTGCTCCCTGGCTGGGGATGCTGTGAGCAGGGTGGGCAGGGCAGAGGGGCAGCGGTGGGAGCAGAGCAGGATTTGGCAGCATGGCTGTGTTGCCATGGTGTCTCCAGGGAGATGGTACTGCCGAGAATAATTAGAGCCGATGGCCTTGTGCTCTGCTCTGCATCTGATGGATGGGGCACAGAGAAGAGTGGGAGGGTCCCAATGGGGTCAGGGCATTGCTGGGCTTAGGCCTGACCACACTCACTGTTCCCTGGCCACCCCGAAGCAACATCCAGCCATGGGGCTCAGCAGCACCTGTGCTGCCTGCACTGGAGGGTGCAGGGGGGCACACAGCCTTATGGTGCTGCCTATAGCCCCCCACCCTCACTGTCACATCTTTTGCAGATGGGACCATCTACGCCTTGGGGGGAATGGGTGCAGACACCTCTCCCCAGGCACTGGTCCGTGCCTATGAGCCGGCGAAGGACCACTGGCAGCCCCTGCCCTCCATGCCCACCCCCTGCTACGGGGCCTCTGCCTTCCTGCAGGGCAACAAGATCTTTGTCCTGGGTAGGTGCCCCCCCATGTCTCTCCGCTGCCTCCCTGGAGCAGGGGGTGACCTGGTGCACCCCAGGGTGGCTCCGTGCTGCCCTCCCATACCTGCACTGCATCCAGTGGTCCCATCCTGCTCAATGGTGCCAGCTCAGGGCAGTGGCAGCAGCATCTGTACGCAGGGGGCCGGCAGGGCAAGCTGCCCGTCACTGCCTTCGAGGCCTTTGACCTGGAGACGAGGAGCTGGACGCGGTACCCCAGCGTGCCGAGCCGCCGTGCCTTCGCCGCCTGCGCCATGGCCGACGGCGTCGTCTTCAGCCTGGGCGGGCTGCAGCAGCCGGGGCCACACAACTTCTATTCCCGTCCACACTTTGTCAACACCGTGGAAATGTTTGATCCTGCACAGGGTGAGCTGGGGGGGGGAAATCCCTGCGGTCCTGGGAGCCTCCATGGGTCTTGGTGAGGGGTGTCCATGGCCAAGGGATGTGGTTCATTGGGGATTTGAGCATCAGCCTCTGCATCCATAAAGAGTTGTACTCTGTGCTCCCTGACCCAGGGGTGTCCTGGAGTCGGTGTGCAGAGAGAAGCCCCGGTGGGTGATGCTCACATCCTCTCGCCCTCAGGTACATGGAGCAAGCCGAGCCGCGGTATCCGCATGAGGGAGAAGAGAGCCGACTTCGTGGCTGGCTGCCTGGGAGGAAGAGTGGTGGCTGTGGGTGGCCTCGGTAATGCCAGGCGCAGGCGCGTGGCCACGTTCCCATCTCTGTCCTTTGTGGCACATCGGTTACCTTCATGGGCAGGTTGGCTGTGCAAACCATGGGGGTACTGCAACATCCTCTGCATCGTGTCCTCCCTGTGGTCCCCAGTGCTGGGGGCTGTTACACAGCTTGCTCTCACTGAGTTGATGGCCCTTCTCGTGTGCAGCGTATGGTGCTCACACAGCCCATACCAGCTCAGCCCCGCTGCACAGGGCTGCAGCACTGCATCCCTCTCCTGAAAGAGCTGGGGAAAGGTTAGTGCTGTCAGTCAGCAGCAGGATGCAGCAGGAGGGAGCCACAGCATCCCCACTGAGTGCCGCCAGACCCATCCAGAGCCGGACCTCCTGCTGCAGGGCAGGAGGAGGTGATGGGGAAGACAAGTGGTGCTGGCTGGATCCCTGCAGTGTGGCGTTGCTCTGAGCACTGCCACAGCGGGAGCTGCCCTCCCTTATTCCCCGGTGCAGAGCCAGCAGTGCGGCATCGGTGCCAGCAGCAATCCCTTTGGAGATGCTGCTAATCCTCTTGTGCCCCTGCTAATTACCTTTGGGATGACGGAGCCCACACAGCCCAGGGCTCAGGAGCTCTGCCTGGGGCATCAAAGGCATGTGAAGGATGAAAGGCAGAGCCAGGGGTGCGGGTTATGACTGCGGGGTGCTGATGCCGTTCTGTGTCCCACAGGGAACCAGTCCTGCCCGCTGGATTCGGTGGAAGGGTTCAGTCCCTCGCAGAAGAAGTGGGAGCCGCTGCCGCCCATGCCCACGGGCCGCTGCTCCTGCTCCAGCTGCCCGGCACCCAGCCTGCTCTTCGTCATCGGCGGGGTGGCACAGGGCCCCAGCGGGGCCGTCGAGGCTCTGTGCCTGCGCGAGGCACCCTGAGCCGGGCCCCGGGGACCAGCCCCGGCCAAGCACCAAGTGCCTGAAGACGGGGACAGGGTGTGTGAGTACCGGTGCGTGCGGGCGACCCGGCTCCAGGGTGTCACCATCCCATGGCACCAGGCGCCGGAGCAGCCATGGTTTCTCGCCGTGCCATGGAATCACCTCTGGGCTCCTGCAGCTCTGTGGCAATGGAGCCTGGGGTTCAAACCTGCCTGGTGGGAGGGCTGTGGCCGGTGGCACAGAGGGAGCAGCGGTGGTGGGATGGTTGCTGGCCATGCCGCCCCGTCCGTGCCACGGCATGTCCGTGCCATGTGTGTAGCAGTAAGTGCTGTGTCGTCGTAGACCCAGTCGATGTCTCATGTAGCACAGACGTGCCCTGTAGCTCAGTGCCTAGGAGGTGATGTAGCACCTCGAATAAATGAAACACGTGGAGTTTTACCCTGCTCGAGTCGTGTCATCCCTGGGTATCCTGCTGCAGGCAGGGATGTGTCGCAGCCTGTCAGGAAGCATCCTCCTAAGGGACCCTGTGCTCTGCAGCAGGGATGGCTCTTGCTCCTTTCCCCACTGCCAGGGTGAGTGGAGCAATGTGATGCAGGGATCCAGCCCTCCTTTTGGAGAGCGAGAGCTGAGCAGTGACTCTCTGCCTTGGTACAGCCTTGCTCCTGCTTGGCCTCTCCTGTGGGTGAAAGGGCTGCAGGGGCTGAAGGAAAACAACAGGAGAAAGGCTCTGTCAGGCGGAGCAAGGCTGCAAGACAGGGCAGGGAACGGCGAGGGCTGCCAGGGTGATGAGAAATAAGAATGATGACAGGGCTCCTGAACCCCATCCAGCATCATAGCCCTGTCCCAAAGGAGACAGGGAGAGCTGATCCAGCTGTGTCCAGCTCGCCTGGAGCTGCATGTCCTGCATGTGGCATCAGGAAGGGAAGGTAAGCTCCGTACCAGTGGTGTCTGTGGGTGATATTTAGGCACGCACAGTGAGACCAGTGGCGGGTGCCCCGCAGTTTGCAAGTGCTCTCCTGAACCTTGTTGGTTTTGGCTCCACGCAGAGAGGGATTCAATCTTTCACTGATGGAACATTAGAAAGATCTCAGAGGTCTGAGTAAATATCAAGTGTGGGTGCCTGACCTTTTGGAGCTGACATCCGGTGTGATCCTCGGGTGGGTAGCAGGGCCAGAGGGACGGGAGGCTGAATCCCAGCGTGGTGTGGCACATCCAGCACGCTGCTAGGGCAGGCTGTGCCATGTGAGGGCAAAGTTGGAAACGATTCAGAGAAGAGCATCCACAAGATGGTTTTGGTGTTGTTGCTCCTTCATCTCTGCTGCCCACCCAAGTGCAGCGATCACCGGATCTGTCCCAGTGTGTTGTGTGGCCTTTTGCCAGCATTCTGGGAAGAACATCCTGGGATACCTGGACAGACAGTACCTCGGCTGAAGCCATCCCTGCATCCACCTCTGGAGTTGCCATAGAAACCACCGCTGTGCCAGAGCCAGCATCAATAGGGAGCCCCGAATGAGTGATTGAGCCGCACTCAGCAGCAGGAGGATGCGCTGGCAGCCGGCAGTCAGCAGCTCATGCTGTGCTGGGGGCCAGACAGAGGGACCCCTCCTCTGAGCATGATGTGTCTCCATGCCTCTGCTATGGACACTGCAGCGGAACCCCATTTTCACAGTGTGCCTTGACCTGTCCTGGGGAAGGTGACAGACACCTTGGTGCCACCTCCTTACCCCTCTTGCATGCCAGCCCTTGCCATAACTTCAGATTCACCAACACTTTCCTCATGGGGGACCCTAAATCACGGAGCTGTGTGGAAATGCAGACCTGATTAATAAGGTTTTCCCACAGGAGCGTCTCATGGATGGGATAAATCAGACGCTGAGTCACCACCAAACGGACACCCCTGCATGCCAGCTTCGCTGCTTGCCCTGCTGCTCACCAGGTGCTTGGGGCTGCTTTATCCAAATCCAAGCCAAGGACAAGTGCAAAGAGGTGGGAGATGCTGGAGGGGGAATCTGTGGCTTGAGAGCCCCTTGCCGTTGGGTGTTTTCAGTTGATGGTCCCTACCCCACAAGGGGTTTGTGCCTTTCTCAGCAGCATCTTGCCTTGTGCACATGGTAGCCTGGCACATCGAGCCACAGCAGTGCTGTTTGGCTGAACAGAAAGCCATGACTTCTCCTAAAAGTGCAGATTTCTCCTTCTTTTCTAACTTCACTTTTGGGCACAGGACCAGGATCCCATCCAAATGAGGGGAAAAGAGCAACCAGGAACCATGGCCAAGGACATCTTCAGGCAAACAAATGATGTTTCTGACCACCCTTGGACACTGACACGTTATTAACTGAATTGCTCCTGTGAGTTTCTAATGAAAGGCATTACAAAGAGAAAAAGAATGGAGGAACAGAGCCCATATATTGCTGCCTATCGCTTGGCTTACTAAATGAAAGGCTTCAGGTATCTGGCCACACTCCCTAGCACTAGCAGCACAGTCTGTTACTTCAGATAGAAGGAGAGCCACGAGCCAGCGCCTGGCAACGTGGCTAATCTCCCTGGAGTGTGTTATGGATGGGGGGACTGGCACTGGAGGTAGCTGTCAGACCTATAATTAAAACAATGTGTTTCCTCATAGGAATGTCTTTCCATTGTCAGCAGAACTACACAAATCTCATTTATGATACTCCACCAACTCAGCTGATGCTCAAACCAGGAAGCTCTGGCCACACCAGAAATAGGAATAGCTCCTGTAATAACCTAAAATAAGGTGCTGAGTCTTATCGCTGGTGTGCAAAGCACCAGCAAATCCTTTCCTAAGGGCAGTGGAAGTGCTGTAAACAGCCACAGGACACTACGGTCTCTTCTGAAGCGAGTTCTGGACCAACTTTCCAATTAGGAGCAATAAAATGATGGCAAATGGCCATTTATGATGCAGGGCTCTATAGGTCCTGGGTGCACAGCAAGAGTCTTGGCAGCAGCACGGGCACCAAGGAGCTGCAGCAGTTCAGGAGCAGAACAAGGCTCTGTTTACTCAACAAGCACAATAAACATCAATGGTCCCATCAGCACGGCTCCCTGGGGGAAGATTCGCCTTCCAGCCCACGGCTGCCTTGGACAACCTGGCCATTATCCATTCCCTGAAGCAAAGACAAGATCCAGGCTGTGATTCCCTGCTCCGGTCTTAGCAAACCAACCTGTTAGAGGTGCATCGTGCAGCTGAGAGTTAAAAGCTGCCGTGCTGAACCCCAGCTCTTTATAGCAGCCCTCGCGCTGCAGTGACAAGCAAAACCAATGCAGCCAAGTCACTCCAGGAAGCCTGTTATGGGTAAAAGTCCAGAATGATTTGATTTTTTTGCTGGTAAAAGCTGTATTCCTGCAGGATTTGATGGGGAAGCCAGATATATGCATTAAGAAATCCATTATTTTGACACCTCTGAGCTCCAGGCTGCCTTTAATACTAAAGCCAAAGGAACATAAAGGGGAATGTGAGCAGTCCTTTAATCTACCCATGAACTTATATCAACATTATTTCTATTTACTCTACTCCATAAAGCACTGCATTAGAACCAGCAACCAAGCATGTTATCTAGTTTTGGGATTGTTTGGAACTAAAGGATTAAAAAAGCAGGCAAGTAAACATGCCTGTTTTCCATTCCTAAAGATGCAGGATACAGGAGCACAAGGGAAAGATGCCATATTTGAGAATCTTTCTCCACAGAGTGTTTAGAGGATGGGTTATTTCTGTCATACTTCCAACGGGTGAAATGAAATCATTCTGTTTCTGTAAGAGGCGTTTACACGAGAGGCCACACAAGCCTCTGGACATGAACTAAATGATCTCCATGGCCACCAGGCTGAAATACCTAAAGGGGCTACAGGAAACCTGGAGAGGGGCTTTGGACAAGGGTATGCAGGGACAGGCCAAGGGGAATGGCTTGAACCTGCCCAAAGAGGGGAGACTGAGCTGAGCTCTGAGGCAGAAGCTGTTCCCTGTGAGGGTGCTGAGGCGCTGGCACAGGGTGCCCAGAGAAGCTGTGGCTGCCCCATCCCTGGCAGTGCTCAAGGCCAGGTTGGACACAGGGGCTTGGAGCACCCTGCTCCAGTGGAAGGGGTCCCTGCCCGTGGCAGGGGTTGGAGCTGGATGGGCTTTTAGGTCCTTTCCAACACAAACCATTCCATGCTCCCATGGGAGCATCCCTCAGTGCGCCAGGCTCCACGCCTCCTCTTCCTCCGCTTGCCCAGCAATGTCCCCATGAGCCCAGAGCTCTGCTCCCAAGCAGATGGAAGGGTCTAGCTGTGTGCCCGCCATGGGTGACCTGTGGAGAGATCAGAGCTGGGAATAACACTGGATTCACAGCCCCAGGATTGAGATCCATGGATCCCAGCCTGGGGTCTGCACCCTGGGCCCATGCAGAGGCACCAGGCCCAGCCCTGGGGCAGCCATGACAGCCAGGCCTGCAGGGCCGGGCCCTCGGGGCTCTCCCCACAGTGAGGGGGCACAAGGGGATGCTCCCCCCAGACAGGGCTTTATCCATCTTTATCCATCCTTTTCCTGCTCCTTGCTGCAGGGCAGCGTGCCACGAGGGCTTTATCCATCTTTATCCATCCCTTTCCTGCTCCTTGCTGCAGGGCAGCGTGGCTGCGTGCCCACCATGGGGTAGGAGGGCCATGGGGGAGCAGAGGTGAGCGCCAGGAGCCTGCAGCGAGGGTGTCAGCTGTGGAGAGAACATGAATCCAAACGTCTGGAACATCAAGGAGATGCTGAGCACACCGACAGCCACCGGGTGAGCCACGGAGGGGGGAAGAGATGGATATATAATGTGTATAATGTGATAGCAGGGGGTTGAAGCATGTGAGAACGGTGGTTCATCAGCCTACTCCATGACCCTGTGTGTGTCACACCTTGCTCCCAGCCTGCCATAGATCCACCATGGCTGCGTATTTAAACACCAGCATGGCTGCAAGCTGCTCCCTGGGGAGGAGAGGTGTATGTATATTATGTATAGGAACACCCTGGGTTGAAAGTGATGGGGTGAAGCGCATCTAGAACTGGTCCATGGTTAATTACCTGTTAATGGTGGCTAATCAGTGTGATCCATGACCCTGCGCGTGCCTGCCTTGCTCCCATCCTGCCATAAATCCACCATTGCAAGCTGCTCCCTGGTTATACCGGGCAGTCCCGTTAGTCCTATGTCTAATGAGATAACTCGCCTGTGCAGATAAAGCAAACAGTGATCTGCAATATTGCTCCACGTTACGTAACTCCCACCGTTATTCCACATCCTGCATTCACACGCATGGCTTAAGGGGTGTTTTTTACCCAGCTGGAGCCCACGGAGCAGCTAGAACCCCCTGCGAATACAACACAGAGTGAAACAACGAGTACTGTGTGGATGCAAACATCTGGGGAGCAAGTGCGTAAGGCAGGCGGTGTTCCACAGCACAGCATCACCCTTTGCATCACACGGCCAAATAGACAGCGAGATCCATCCCTGGTTTGACGCTCACTGATGGATTTGCTCCTCCGAGCCTCTGTTAGTTAAATAACTCACTGACGTAACTAAATGCTGCTCAAATTCACAGTTTCAGTCACACACCATCTCCTTGGGCCGGCGTTACCACAATGATGGATGATAATGAAAACATAATTGTGGTTTCCTGGCCCATTATTAATATATCTATACGAATTAATTGAATTTGCACAGCTGTGGGGGCCAAAGGGGAGGCAATGGAGGGAAAAACATGTTTATATCTGTCGTGGGTTTGTCTCTATAAATATGCATTGAGCAATTCTATTGTCCTCTTGCTACCTGCAGATTTCTCTTTTAATTGCGTTTTCAGTAAGTTTGAGAACTTGTGGCTTTCTTTCTGGCTAGAGAGTGAGCAGGGGGATTCAGAGAATAGACAAAAATACATATTATTATATATAATAAAATAGAACATTCCATATGTATATTATATAGAGAAATATATATTTATATGTTTCTATTAAGTATATAAATCATTCTATGTAGTCACGCAATAGGAGAAGAAACAAGTCCAAGACACACAGGTGCCTGTTTGGACAGGGATCCTTTTATGCAAGTGAGTTCAAAAGGCTCGAGTAGGGCAGAAAATGTCCCTGAAAATGCAGCTGGGGTTTTATAGGAGCTAAAAAGGGAGAAAAGGTTCTTGGGAGGAGAACTGGCTTGTTATGAAGGCAAAAAATATTACTCATAGGAGCACGTGTTTGTGTGTGTGTTTGAAATGGAGGGAAAAGGTGTTGATTATGTTTCCCTGGCTCTGTTTCTGTTGCTGAAACCCTTTCCCATCACAGCAGGGTATGCTGTATAATCCCCAGAATACTGTCTTTGAGGGAGCTTTAAGGATGGAACATAAAATCAGTGTATAATCCAGGTAGGGTATGAATCATGCTGTGAGCTCTGTGCAAGCTTGAGTCAGGGTGTTACATCTGAGAGCAGCTGCTACCTGGTCCCTAGGAAATGCAGAGCTCCAGTGATGCTGCACCCTCATGCAGTGGTTCTGCACAAGCCACAGACTGCTCTGGGTTTTATTTGTTATCTGTCAGACACACACGTGCCGCTCTGTAACCACTGAGAAATAGGGTGGGGGGAAAAAAGTCTCTGTTTTACCTGGTTTTAGGTATGAATATTGATCTAATATTGATCCTAGAGATGCAGCAGAGGGAAGGTTATCTAGCTGGACACTGTAACATCAGGGTGCCGACCATTTAAGAAGGAGGGAGAGGGGCATGCAGATAGAATGACAACTGTACAGTGGAGAAAGCCTAGGCTCAATTTGAGCGTCTCAACAAAAGGCACAGTTTTTGTGGTCTGAAATGCCCGATTTCATCAGGGAATGTGTGACATTGCTGCCTGCCCAGCCAGGAGGGCAGGGAAGAAAAAGGATGTGAGAACAGCAGCTGCAACAGCAGAGATGCTTCCATCAGCCTTTTACCAACTGGATAGGCACCAGCAGGGTGTGATGAGGAAAGAACATTTTCAGACTCCAGAAATACCTGCCGGGCACTCCCAGGGGAAGGGACACTTCCTGCCTTGACCCTGAGCTGAGCACAAGACCTGCCTTCAGGGCATTGCTCTTGTAGTGCTACCATAAGTGACAGTAGAGAACTGGAATTAACACCTCTGCAGGAGCAATAGAAGCCAAACAATCCACTGCTGCTTACTTTTAAAACCCACTGATGTAGTGATGAGGAAGCTCAGTAGAAAGAAATTGAACTGAAGAGCCAAAAGAGTTAAATCCTTGCCTGAGACCTAGAGATTATTTAGACTTCATGTTGAAGGTCAGAATGTACCAGCTATCAGATCAGACGTGAGAAGGACTACTAATGGACAGGCATGGTAAAGGAGACTACTGGAAATGAGAAGGCATCCTCCAGGCAATGAAAGACAATGAAAAATAGGAAAATAAAAACGGATATATTATTGTTTGGAATGGGAGTTATGAGAATTTTCTTGTCCCATGAGAGATACAGCAATTTGCTAAAGGCATAAACGCTACTAATACATCAACTTCCAAAGGAAGCCTGCCAGACAGTGTGTAAGGCCAATATATGATGAAAATATTAAAGAGGCTTTCAAAAGGGGTGCTGTAAGTTAAGGCCCACTTGGGCTGCTACTACCTATGGCTTATTTCTGCTGCTGAGAACAACCTCATTCCATCCATTGTGCCACAGAATTCCACTCCACATAGCAGGGCTGTGTGTTCTGAAATTGCCTTACGGCCCCAGAATAAGCATGAAATGGAGACAGCCAGCATAGAGACCAAGAGAGCAGCTGTAAGAATCTTGAGCCCTGGAAGAATGAGAAACCAGGGCTGTGGGAGACAGCTTGAGACTGGGGGAAAGCAAAGAAACCCCTCTTTCTCCAGATGCCTAACTCTTAATACTGTCCGGGATACATTATGCAGAAGTAAACAGGGCTGCTCCATGGAAATCCCAGTCTCCTAAGGAAAAGTCCCTGTAAGTCATTGCAACAGGCAAGCAGCTCTGGACATAAGGCTAACACAGTTTCCAAGGTGAGGAATGTCCGGGCAGTGTTGAATCACAGCCAAATGAATAACGGAATGGCTGATAGAACATAAAAAATGACCTTGAGGAATTAAAACAAGACCAGAAGACCTTTAAGCCTGAAATCTGGAAACTGGAGGCAGTGTTTGAGCTGAGTAACCGAGAGCGATTTCTTTGTGGTTCATGCATTAGGGCCAGTGCCAAGATCTGTATGTAGACATTCCTTTTAGGATACGGTGCACATGATCTGCGGCAAGCAGGTCATGCAGTTCCAGAGGGCAGGAAGCAGAGTAACAATTTCATGTTGTGGCTGTTTCCCAGTGAAGGGATGGTAAATGGCTGGAAGCTGAACCTCCTTGATTTAAAGTGCTCCAGGCCCCATGATGCTGAAGCTGCTCTGTACCCAAAGCTTCATTTGCTGAACATATTGGCAGGAAGCAAGTAGTGATGACGAGAACAGCATAGCAGAGCCAGAGACAGTTCCTATAGATACAGATTAAATCCAGGAGGAAAAGCAGGTGAACAGGAGCTCCTGGAGTTTCAATTGGATTTGTTGTGCTGCGGCCCTGGTCACTCCATGAGGAGAGCAGAAAGAGCTGGGAAATTTCCTGGAGGGGAATCAGCATAGGAACTCTGTGGCACTGATTTAGAATCTTTAGTAGCTCAAGATTACTACAAGGAGAAAAAGATCTCTTCTTTGGGAAAGAGGCTTTACTGCACTGTGAGGAAATGTGTTAGGAAGGTGTAAGTGAGCTTCACCCACAGTGCTGGGGAAGGAGAGGCATGCTGGCACAGGTTCAGTGGGAATGACAGAACCAAACAAAAGCCCTCACGACAGCACTGCCAATAGATGTTATTTTGCAAACTGGAGAAGGCTCACTTTGCTTTTCCAAATGACTCTTCAACCTCGGTGTTGGCACATGAAGATGGATCCAAAGAACACAGAAGACTGATAAGGCCTCGTGCGTTTTTAGCTTGTTTGATGCCCCTAGAAACATATAGGAAACACAAGAAGATGATGTTTTTCTCTGATGCTGTGTTTCCCTTGGGTTCTATCTGACAGCTGGTTGAGGGCAAGGCAGAACCTCGAAGGAAAGGTGAGTATTTGGTTATGGTTGTGCTAAAAGATATGGAAGTGAAAATCAGAACTTAGGAGGAGTGAAAGAAGCTCCCCAAAGATGAAACTTCTCCTGTGGATGGGAGATTCCTGCTGGCAATAGGGAAACTGAGGCTGCACAGAACCAGCTGACTCCCCATATATGCAGGGAGCTGCACAGCTTTTAGATTGCACTCATGGTACAGAAAGCATTGAGGTTGCCAATATTCCAGTACCTTGCATGAAGTTCGGTGGGAAAATGAAACCATTGCACCAGTCAGTAGAGGATGCTTTAGCATTTCTTGGGGCTGACAAGAACTTCCTTATGTGTCTAACTTGGAGATGCATATACAGAAACATCATGGGCACAAAATGCATGAAGGAGTTGGGGAATGTCTTGTGCTAGCAGAAAGCTAAAAGTTCTCCTGAAGTAATCTATTGCATCACCTAGGAGGGACTTCTAACTGGGAGTATATATCCAGGATGTTTCCTCCTGGTTTATGTTTAGGATGGTGCGTGCATCCTTGCAGCTCAGGCATCGCAAAGGGAATGGTCAGGTGGTGGGATGGGAAGAGCTGTGGATCGTGGATCTGATCACGGATCTGATCATGCTTTTCTGATCTCACCATCAGGGATAGGGAGATACATCAGATACCTTGAGCAGGCTTGTTAGTAAACCAATTGTTAATGAAGCAAGGGAGAAAGAAATCCACTGCTCAGGGGAATGAGTGTATTCAAAAGAGACATCTCTTTCATCTCGCCTCCTAAATTCCAGAAGTAGAAATTTAGTCTCTAAATCAACCACCAAAATAGTTGGACTTAAGACAGAAAAACAGAGGCTGTAGAGCAGCCAATAGCCACCTTTGGTCCTAGCGTCAGTGCAGAGTGAGCCTGGACAGTCACTTGGCTCCTAAAGCCCTCTCAGCTCAATGCTCCTCAAAATACCCATCGCAAACCTCTGTGTTACAGGATTCCTGTACTTGAGGCATTAAGTAATGTGAAGGGGCTGAGAAAATGAGCAGGTTGCAGGATGTGACATTCACCAGTCGTGCCAAACACTTTCAAAGGCAGTCTGACAAGGCAGTAAAGCACTTGAGGATTAGAAAACCTTCCTTAAACTAAGAGGAAGCTTTTTTTCAGTGGGAAGACAGGAGGATTTAGGATACTGGTGCAGGAGAGCTGATACAATGCAAGCAGAGGTTCTGCCTATGCAGGCTCACAGGAGCCCATGTGTTCTTAATCCTCGTACTGCCTGAGGTTTAGGAAGTCTGGGGGGGTTTAACAAACCTGATCTGAGATGGAAACAAGAAGCTGTGCTGGTGAAAGTTGGATTCAGATGCTTTTCTTAGTAGATTTGGGTCCAGAGACAGATCAAGGGAGAAGCTTTGAATTCAGACAGATTTCTCAGGCTTTTCAAGGCTCCAGAGGCCCAAACATACCTCATCTATTTTTGCCTGCAGCTCAGTGTACTCACCGAGCTTAAAGCCAAAAGTTTCAATACGATATTGTCACTGACACCCTTAAATAATAAAGAGGGAAACAGAGCAGTTCAAGTACTGCTACTAAATCCCTGTCCCTGTGTGCATGACGTTTGGGCTCCTTCCAAAACAGGGGATTAATGGGATATGGCACTGCTAATAAATGTTGGGGTGATCATCTTTTGTTAGATGCCTGGATTAGTCTCCTGCTCCTTTTTTACTTCTCTGATGTGACATGGTAAGAAAACCCTGCATAAGAGTCTTTTTATTAATACTGGCCTGTCATTCCAAAGGCAGCAACAGATCTCTCCATTTTGATAGCTTAAAACCCAACAAGAACTGAGAGTATAAACCTGGCCCTGGTCTTCTAACGTTTGGACCTAGCACCCCATCAGACCTTGCAGATGTGGAGCAATAGAACAGCAATCATGTGAAGAATGAGAAGAGTCTGTACCTTTGCTAGCAAAGAATCAAAACCAGCCCCTGACACAATGAGAAGCAATGGTGCAGCTGCATGGGGAAACCCTTGTCTGAGGAAAGCTGGTACTGTGCCGTGAGCCTAGTTCATAAAGCAGTAGAAGCTGTGTCTCTGGAGAGAAGCAGAATCAGAGCAGCACAGCACAAAGTCAAGGCTGGCTGCAAAAGGTTCATCTGGGAGGCACTCGGGGGAAAGCAAAGAACTTCTGAGTAGTGTATAATTACATCTGAAATATTTCTGACAAGCCAGATCGATTTGTCCAGCCATATCCTACCCATTTCTTTGTTGTTCCAGTGTATCAGACTTAAGGCATCTAGAAAATAAATGCCCAATAAATGTCAACTATCAGTCAGAAAGGTTTACTCTGTTGGAACTGCCTTCCAAATCCACCAAGCAGCATGACCTACAACAGGAATTATTATCCAGATGGTGACAAGAGAGTAACCTGGCACTTGCTGAGGGCAAACCCCACAGCGTGCCTTAAATGAACACTGACCAGCAAAGCAGGTAGGATGAACTGGTCAGTCCTGGGTTTGGTCTTCTGCCTGCAGGACATGCTGGGGAAAGACTTTAACCCTGCAAGGTGACTACAGAGCTCCCACACTGCGTTTGTACACAGTTTAAGATAAACCAGTTGGCTTCGAGTAGCAAAACCACATGCTGTTAAGCATTATGCAGTTAGAGTGAAAATGGACACGTCGGGGTGGGTCATGCTTGAATGGCTCCTGCAGGTCATGCAGGGAATTCTGCTTGGCTTTTGAATTGCTCAATACCCATTCACAACCTCCTCTGCCCTGTTGCAGGTCAAATAAGTTTTCCATGCGGAGCAGTGCTCCCAGTGACTACTCGAGTTTGAGTGACTCTCAGCTGCTCTTTGGCTCCCAGTTCTGCCCAGAGAATGTGCAGTCGGCAGCAGCTCTGCTGGAGCTGGGCATGCAGCCAGGACAACACAACTCCCAAGATGTGAGTCTCACCCTCCTTCAGCCCCATGCAGGCACCCAGCCTCCGTTCAAAGCCAATGGAAAATGTTAAACCCAAGTGGTAACTAGATCTAGTCATGCTAGATAACTTGGTAGTTATGTTGCCTATATATCTATCTATTTAGATGAGATCTTAGGCAGATGTTGTTCCCTGGGAGGGTGCTGAGGCGCTGGCACAGGGTGCCCAGAGAAGCTGTGGCTGCCCCATCCCTGGCAGTGTTCAAGGCCAGGTTGGACAAAGGGGCTTGGAGCAATCAAGGAGCTGTTCCTGCCCAAAACCACTGGGATTCATTTATAGTCTCTGTATTGAGCATACACCTCATGATTGTAACCAACTGAAAATGCCCAAAATGAGAGAAAAGCCTGAGTCTGGAGGCATTTGGGCTGGATCTCAGTTCCACAGGGAGTTGATCTAACCAGGCATGCCAAGTGAGGCATAATCTCATGAAATTCTTAATCATCTTGTCCAATCTAATCTGTCACATCCAATCACTGTGACCTGCCTGCAAAGCACTCAGGAAACAAATGTTTGTGGGGTTTTTTCTTTCCCCTAATGAAAGTTCTGGTTATTTTTATATTCCAACAGTTTTTCTTCTTTTTGTACAACAGAGTGAGCCCAGTATTTTCACCAAATACCAGACAAAACCACAGTTATTTGATGAAGAGATAAAAGAAAAAGCTTCACTTCATTTTGGTGCAGGAAGAGTGAAAAATATCTTGGAAAGCTTTGAAATGAATAAGAACCAAATAAAGGACAAATATGACCGGTATGTAAAGCATCCGCTGGAAATCCTTTCTGTGCTGGTGGTTAGCACTCCCTGCAGCTCCTTCTTCCCCTCTTCAAAGTCATACAGGACAGAGCTGCATATTTCTCCAAGAAAAGTATCTTTTCAGGTTTTAAACAATCTCTGATTGGAAAGAGCCACAGGATAGGATAATAGGGTTTATTTACAATGCCATTTATGTAATGCACTCAGCCATAAACCCCAAGGAACAACACAACTCTAACCTGACTTCACCTCTGTCCTTCTTTATCTCATCAGCAGAGGATTTTTTCTATTGATTCGCTATGAAAACCCACATTTCTCAAAGGATACACTGCGTTGGGACTGACTGAAGGGGCTCTGAGGACAGCCTTTGCATTTAGGCCAGATGCGGAGATAGCCAAGCATACTTGTGTGCAGTGGAAGATGCAATGGTTACCCCTTTTAAAGTCGGCACATATCTCTAGAATTTCACTTGTAAACAAGATTTTTATATCCTGTGGGTTTGGTAACAGGCAAGCGGAATGTGCTCCCTGTGGTTTGCCTCTGCTCTTTGTCAGAATGAAATGGTCAAGTAGGCCCAGAAGGACCTTAAGGAACAAGCAAACTGGTTGAAGCTCAGAAATGAAAGATGGCAAACTTCGCAGTGCACCTATAAATAAGCCTTAGCACTGTACATTTTGTAATGTAATATCCAAAGGGAGATGCATTGTTATTAAAAGCTGTGATCAAATCTGGCTATGTACCCTTCTCTCTTTTGCAACGGGCACTGTTTCTGATAAGGCGAAGTTGATTCTGTAGTGCCTATTGGAGAAGAGGAGGAGTTTTGTAAGTGAATTAGGAGAAACGAACAACTAGTTTTTATTGTTTAGGCAGAACTCTTCATTATCCTTTATTTCTTCTTTAAACTAATTATGCTCCTTCCTATGCTCCAGACTCAATTCCAATTTATCAACTCGTATCACCTGCAAGTTTGACTAATCAAATGAATATCTTCCTTTCCATAAGGCTAGGAAGCTTTCAGAAAGCCCTCCTAATTCTCCTAACTAGACCCTACCTGCCCTCCATCTTTTTGCTTGTTGCAATTTGGATCACTGAAGGATTGATTTTGAACTACCCAGATCTTCAGAGAGGACATGGGTTATCACTTTGCTTAGGAACCATTCTTGCATCTTGGTTTGATGGGTTAATCCAGAACATAGGCTCACTCAACTTAAAAGGATGGATAACAGAGACCGCAGGAGAAAATGATTTGCAGTATTTGTTCTTCCTGGCTTGGGCTTTGTTGATACTGAAGCTTTTCCCATGTTTTTCCCACAGATATTTAATCCAAGTACAACATTCATGTATCCCAGCAATTGGCATGTCACTTTGGCCAAGGCTGTGTCCTTCTGGAGCAGATAGAGCTGTGGTGACACCCCAGCACCTAAAGGACAGTTGTGGAAATGCCAACTTAAACTTTTGAGAGAGGCACAAATGCTAGTCCAGAAATGGAAGAGTTAAAACCCCAGCTCCATGTACATGACATAAATGTACGTGGTATACAGAGGGTTTTTTCCTTACTCTACACAACAGAACCCATGCTTTCCTAAAACAAACAGGGTGACTTCAAACAGTCCCCCCCCCCCGAAGTAAGCATGTTTCTGTGCTTACATTATGCACTACACTATACCTTGCAGTGTTTCATGTCTCATGTTTACTGTGATCTTCTCAATTTCTGTCTACTTCAGTAACATACATGTCTGGTTTATATTTGTTTTGATTTTTTTCCATTTTAGTGAGGTTTTAAGGACCTTTATTTCCAGTATCAAAGACAGGCTTCAAGGGGTAAGTTAATTCAAATTCAGACTGCAGAATAACCAGCTAGAAATGCTACAGAACATTCACCTTCTCTCATTTACTGTGCTAGCTCCATTATTACACTATTTGTCTTGAGCACTCAAATACTTTAAACCAATGACTGTCAGGGGGTTTTATATAGACCACTGTCTCTGTGGCTTGTCCATAGGGTCAAGGTCCTTAGGGCCTTGCCTCCAGGTCAGTAGTAGGATTTCTCTCGGTCTCAGGAGCAAGAGCAGGCTGTGATGGCTGTCTGCAAACACTAGTTCTTGCTTCCTTCGGCCTGAAGTAGTCTACTCTTGGGAGTAAGTCAATGCGGTCCTACTGTGTGAAGGTCAAGGTCTTTCCCCTAACATATTTATGGTTGTTCAGTGTTCTTATTAATGCTGTTTTACAGATCAGTATCTCTAGTTTGCAACCTCTTAAGATGTCTGCAACACTTCATAAGCCATTCCAGATCCCCTTTGGGGTTGCAAGCAAAGCTGGACAGATAAATCACCTTTCGCAGGGAGTTGCATTCCATGAGTTGCAGTTGTTATTCTGAGGCTTTTAGGGTTGTGGGTTTGACACCAAAAAAATGGCAATGTGTTCATTTTCTTCTCCTTTACCTTTGTTTTTGCAGCTGCAAGGATGCTTGGACCAGCTTGGAGAAATGTTTGATTCAAGAAACAAATCCATTTTGGCTCACTTAGAAACCACCTCCAAGACACGTAAGTCCTTTCTGTGTTTCTGTTGACAGCAGAGGGCACAGTCAAACTGCTGAATGTCAGCGTGTTGTCTCCAAGAGGGGGTGAACTAGGCAGGTCATGCCACACTCACAGCTGCTCTTCCCAAGGGAGAAGAGCAAATGAGACTTATCCATCGCATGGACTTGTCTGGTTTTCTATTCTTGCTCTGTTAGATTTTCCTTTGCTCTCTTGTGTCAAGGAACTTAGGTGTTGCGTGGTTAGATGCCATGCACAGATAAATGCACTTCCGTGTTTTCATGTTCTGCCTGGAGTATGATCATTTTTAGACTATGTGGAGCTCTAATGGAAAACACAGTAAAAATAACTCAGATATTTATATCCCAAGTATCCAGTTTCAGTTTTTCAGGATTTCTCAGATTTTCATGTGTTAGTTTGAAGCCTTCCATTGCTCCTCTCTGTGGCTTGAAGTGGTCACATTTTAGATGTGAGCAAAACTCACACTGCTCATTTCTTAAGAAGCAGACAGTGAAGCATGCCATTGCCACGACAAAAAGGTGATCTCTCCACAAAGCCAGTAGTGTAAACCACTTTAGAACAGCCCTGTCTCTGAAGAGGCTTGTCACAGCAGTCTTTGCTCAGGGAAAGTGCTTCAGAGAAATTGTTTCTAATTTGGCTTATGCCTGAGCCTTTGAGAGAGCATTAATCTTTAATGCTGGTGTGATTTTTTATCAACACCCTGTCAGGACATTGCTCAGCGCTTGTCCTCTGTGCAAGAGCAAGAGGCCTTCAGTGTATGCTATACCTTGTGAGATCAAGGTAGCAGAGCTTCACAAAAGCATGATAATATTTACTGGGTGGTAAAATGCAGCTTCCACGAAGCACAGCTTTGATAGATACCCTTTAAGTCAGCACAGTCCTCTCAGGCAGAAATCGAGTTCATTCTGCTGGAGGTTGTGAGAGCCTGAGATACCAATCCTGTTATACCAAGAACACTCCCTTGCTGTGCTTGGCAAGTGCTCTCACTGAGACCTTAATGTAAGCAAGAATCTGTCTGCTTTGGCCAGCACAAGCTCCCCATTATGCATTTGCCCATCTCCTAATTCCTTCAGCACCTCAACTCACCCACTCCCTGACAGGACTTGGCCAGATTTCATACACCTCGTACACAGAAATTGTTGTCATGGCAGTGAAAAATCAAATCCGTTGCTCACAATTCCCCCTTTTCATTCCATACCATTTGCTCAGCTGTCCTGTTTCTTCTCCGTACTCGTTTTGAATACATGTGCCTTGAATGAAATGAGAGCCCTCCCAGAGGTGCCTGCTGCTAGATTTTCAAAGCAATTGAAAAGAAAAATTGGCTCTTTCTGCAATGTATCATGCTGCAGAATGCTGAATCTATAATGAAAATCATCACATGCTCCACAATGTTGTTCTTTTTATATTTAGGGGAGGTTCATCTGTCACCAGTTAATTGCTGATAAATGCTGCCATTTGACTCTATCACAGCAATGGGTAATTAAGTTCCCACTAAATAAATACCTGCCTTAGTGCCTTGAAAAGATCCCAACGGAGGCAATTCCCTTCCTAAACTCAGGTGATAATGTGCTACTTTCAGAGCTGATAAAGCATGGGATGCCAGCGGCTGATGATACAGTACCTTGGGATGTGGGTGACATGGGAGAGACACAGTAAATCATTGGCAGTAGAAGACTTACATGTAGGAGAGGAATGCAGAAGATGAAGAGGCTCTTCTCAAGGCAAGAAATAGCACACCAGGAAGGTGAAACAGATCTGCAAAACAAAGAAAGGTGGAACTTGAAATCAAGCCTGTCTTCATTAAAAGCTTATAGAGTATGACAGGCTGCAGTTACAGCAGTGGGGAGCAAGACATTTGGCAGCCTCCAGAGCCAGTGGGCAAGAACAAAACAGACAATATTTTTCAGCACAGCTTTCCAAATGCTCTTGGTCTGGCGTGCTCCATGCGGGAAGAGCTATAAAAACTGCTCTCCATGGGGTGTTTGTCCATATGTGCTTGCACACAGTGGATGGAGCTGTGTCTGGTACTGGAGATGAGGCAGCGTTTGCCCAAGTAGCTCCCACAGCTGCTCTGTTCCTTGCTCCCACCTTGCTGTGCTGTGCACAGGGATGGGGAGAGGCAAGCAGACCCCTACGCCCTCAGTTCTTCCACCTGATTGAGTTACCTGCTCATCATTTGCTCTTTCCTTCTGGTTTCAGCTCTTCTAACTCCTGATTTTTAGGCTTTCTCATTTTATTCATATACCCCCCCTTCTAGCAAAACTTCCTGTATTTTTTTCCATACAAATCCCAGTTTTCACAACTCAGCCCTCTCGGAACTGCTTTGCTCCCCTGCTGTCTGGCAGTTCCAGCTGTGACAGTCCTTAACAACCCTGTCCTCCACACCACCTTGACTCCATTGCAAATGAGACGCATATTCCCAGGCAGCATCCCACAGGCAATCCTCTGGTGCTTTGCCAACGAGGGTGACACGATAATGTGCAACGTGATCCTTACCGAGGTAGAAGCTGATACAATTCTCTGGCAAAATCCAGGGCCTGGTGGGCGGTTTTCAGACCTGACTTGTTTCAAGACTCTTCAGACCTTAGAGCAGCTCCAGTGCCTAAAGGGGCCAACAAGAAACCTGGAGAGGAGCTTTGGTCAGGCGCCTGTAGGAACAGGACAAAGGGAATGGCTTTAACCTGCCCGAGGGGAGACTGAGCTGAGCTCTTGGGCAGAAGCTCTTCCCTGGGAGGGTGCTGAGGCGCTGGCACAGGGTGCCCAGAGAAGCTGTGGCTGCCCCATCCCTGGCAGTGCTCAAGGCCAGGTTGGACACAGGGGCTTGGAGCAAGCTGCTCCAGTGGAAGGGGTCCCAGTCTGGGATTTAAGTTCTGTATGGATTGAAAAGCCAAGATTTAAAGTTCATAAAAGAAACACCTTTCCCATGCAGCTGCCAATGAGCCATGCAATGGCTGGCAATTACCCAACCAGGATGCAGCTGTGACAGCCCAAATATCTTACTCACTGGCACACAGCCCAGTTACTGCCCAGGCAGAAAACACAGCCCCCTGCTGAGCCCCACAGCTGTCTTGTCTCATGTCTCACTGGGTTTGTACCACCTCCTATTCCCCTGCTGCACTCAACCTCTCTCCAAAGTGTTGTTTAAAGCCTCTGCACTGTCAGTGCCAATCTAGGATGAACTGCAGATGATAGATAGGCATCAGAAAGAGTTGCTGTTTAATACTCCTGGGCTGGGAGGCTGTGGCTCCTTCTGTTGACTGCTTTCACTGGAGGTCTACAGCTGCTGGGAGAGCAAGCTGATTTGAGGGAGCCCTCTGCAGCACAGGGGGGCAGACCTATCCCAAGGTCCTACAGCATTTTATCTCATTCCAGATTTCACATTCCTTAGGTTATTCATGGAAGCCAGTAGCAGCCAAAGACCATGCTACAGCAAATCAAAACCGTGCAAAAGATTGCTTTATTTAGAGTAAAATTACCTTGAGAGGCACAAGTCTGTGCATAAACCACCCATTAACGGAGTAAAGATTTTCTCTCAGGGATCAAGTTATTCAGTAACTCTCTGCTGCAGGGTTTATTTGAGATAAACCTGCTCCGAGGCAGCCATTCTTGATCATTTTCAAAGACAAGAGACTTGACTAACAGGCTCCTTAATCTGATCTCATTTGGCCACCTCAATCCCTGTGGTTTAAGTCTTAGATTAATGCTCATTTCTTATTTGCTTTGATAGTGTTGGACAAGCCTGAACACTCCCATGGTATGGAAGCCAGGGAGGGAAGGAGAATGCCCCTCCTCTGCGCTGAGAGTGGTTTGATCCTGCAGAGCACTCCTACACGTACAAACGGAGCGCGTTCAAAAGCCTGGCTGCCGGTTACTTGCCTGCAGCATGCAGTGCTGAGTCAAACCTATGTGCAGATCACAAGCCCAGTGGATGCAGGGTTATTTTTAGGCCGAGGATACCATGTTGTAGGAGAACAGACAGGGTAGGGAAACAAGAAAGTTATAAAAATAGTCATAAGCTAAAATGAAGTGAATGGAGAAGAGCAGCAAGCTAACGGGAGCTCGCTGCTGCTGGCCTTCCTATAGCCCCACCGTGGCACGGTGGAAGGTGATGAAGGGATGTGCAAGGAGATTCCTCCAGTCCCTGCTGCTTTCTTCCCCTTCAAAGGCATGCAGGCTAGGATAAGGCTGGCAAAACCTTGCTCTCAGATTCCTGGTAGCCCTCAGGTCTAATCAAAGGCCTTGAAGGCCCACTTAAACATTCCCCCCACCACTACAAACCCATTCTGAAAGCCACAGCTTTCCCCCTGTGATTTGTTGAAAAGTCTAAACCTGTCAGAACAAAAGACTAAAAGCTTTAAAATGGCAGTGAAAGAGCAAGGACAAGCAAACCAACTGCAACAGCAGAGCTTATTGCTGAAATATGTGCAGATAATCCTCAGGAATCAGCCACACTCCTACAGAGAACAAGGCAAAGCCTTGATGATGGGCACCCTGAGAAAATGAAGTAATTCCCCCCCAGCCTACATTTAGGAGGTGGTTTAACTCAATGCATGTGAGGATGAGAGCTCCTTCTCACAGCTTATGCTGTGCCCAAGCATCACTCCTTCATATGAAGGCAAATAAAGTTAAGAATACAGCTCCTCTCAGCAAAGCAGCATCTCTTAAGCAGAAGCTGTGCTATACAACAGCACAGCACCTCCAGCCCCACACCACCAGACACCTCTGCTTCATATAGCCAAAGAAGCCAAACACTTTCAATCTCCTTTCATAAGAGGAGATTACCACTAAGCACTTCATTATCTTGTAGCTTTCCTCTGCACGTGTCCGTACTCAATCCCTTAACTTGCACGAGGACAGCTATGGGTGTACAGGGACTTCTAGCACCCCCCATCAGCCAAAGCCTGTATCCCACCACACCACCCTGTTTCACCACAGCCCCTAGTGCTGCCATTTGAGTCCATGCCTTCTAATTGCCTTCTAATTGCCTAAATGCCTTCAGTTTTTTGCACCCAGGTGATTTTAAGCAGGCTTGGCTCATGGGCAGGCCTTGAGGAGCACCTTCCAATACCTGCCTTGTCCTCTCATGCTACCCTTCCCAAGAGCTGATGTTTTCCCTTTAACTGAGGCTCAATCACTTCATTTTCCTCAGCTTCTTTATTTTCCTATTACACGACAGCTTCCACTGAAAAGCTCTATTTGAGTCTGCAGCAAGGCCACTGCCTTTGTCTAAGAAATCACCTATCTCATCCTAATGCACTACATTAGTCAGGCCCAATCTGCCTTTTATAAAACCTTGTTCCATTTCATTCCATTTTCCCCCATGCCTTTGAGTACTCTTTCCCTTAAGATCTATTCTAAAACCCTGCACAGTGTGAGAACAAACCAGTAATCCCATAATTGCTCAGATCTCTTTCTCCCTTCCCAAATGGACCTTTTAAAAACAGCCCTGTTTTCTCACAGCAGCAAAGCCTGTACAATCCCTTTCTGCCTGCCTCTCCCTAATAGTTTTTAACTCTTTGACCAGTTCCATCTAGAGCCTGACAGAGGGCACAGCTCACAGAGATAATGAAGTCCCTATAAGCTTAATGAAAATAGCTGGGCAGGAGAAGTGATCCTGAGCACTGTGCAGCCTGGGAGCAGGCGTCTCTAGGGCGAGAGGTGCCCCCATAAACACTCCACGTGCAGCAACAGCTTCAAGCTCCCAATTCCACCAACACCAGAGTCAATCAAACACGTTGGGTCTGTAGTGAACCACAGAGCTCTTGAAGCCACTTGTTGAAATGTGGGGGCTCACTCTGACTGCCCAGTGGTAGTCCAGGACTCCGGAGTTTCACTCATCCTGGCCCGTTTGCTTGGCAATGCTTTTGGTTTAGCAGGAATGCTTTGCATCCTGTTTTGTGCCAGCATTCCACCCCAGCCATACCATCTGGACACACCTGTTGACAGGAATGTTTAGGGAACAGCTCTTTCTCTCCATCGTAATTTATGATGTTAAAGGAAGACTTCCATAAGGTTGCTAAGGATTTTTCATCCCCACACAGGCTGCAAACCATATTCCTGGCTGGAGTGTATAAGGCACAGCAGTGGTTCCTGGAATTGCAGCTGCATGGGGGCAGGAATTGTCCAATCATACAGCACAAATCCCTATTTTTGATCAGTTTTTCAACAAGAACATCTTGCTCCCATTTGAAACCCTCTCCACAGGACACTGCCATGGCCCTCACAACCTCACAGTATTCCAGCTTCAGCTGCCCAAACACTGGTTATACTGAGGTGCATCAGCTACACTGGGGTCCCCCTCTGGCTGTGCCTCTTGTACAGCTAGCAGACAACTAAGCCTCATCCTTGCATTGAGCAGAGCAAGTTCAGCAGCTTCACGAAGCCTTTCATCTCCAGCTGCCATATTAATAGAGCTCCATAAATGAGGTTTGGCCTGTGCTCAGCATCTTAGAAATTCCAAGTGCTTTGCATTAAACACCCACCCTATTGTTCATGGCTTGGGGCTCGGGGAGATCTCAGCAGGCAAATCACTATGGTTGCACAGCACAGGGAAGCATCCCATGCCGAGCCGTGGAGGAAATAGCGATGGTATTGACAGTGCTTTATTCACATTTACAAATGAAAGACCAAATGTGGGGTTTTATTGATTTTCCTGTTTAGTGCAAGATGCTTTTCAGAGTCAGTGTGGTTTGGTGCTGAAAGCTCTGACAGACAAAAGCCAAACGGAGCAGGCACTGCTGGAGATGGAGAGGAGACTCGCAGCAGTAAGTGCAGACATTAACCTTTCTTTCTGAGCCCTCGCTCTGGATTTCTCCCACTTCTACAATATATGAACTGAGCATTACATTGCCTTCCAATGGTGGGTCATAAAGTAGACTGCTCCTGTTCTAATGAAGGGGGAAAGACATATTAAAATGCTAATTCTAGGCTACATACTGACTGATGCTTAAGCGAGCACAGGCTGACAGTGCTCTAAGCTCTGATGAAACCCTGGTTGGGAAAGAGGGGAGCCCAACAGTGCCCTGTTGTGGCAGGCGATGATGATGAAGCACTGCTTCCTCACGCTGGCACATGCCTTCGTTGGAGGAGGTGGTGCAGTGCATGCCTGTGAGGGGAGAGCATCTCACAGAGGTGCAGTGCCCTGTCCCTTCAGCTGGTGGCTTCCCCAGGGAGAGGAAAGAAGAGGTGAATAAAGAACAAGGACAAGGTGAAAGAGTGAGCTGTCAGAGAGCTCCTGGACAGGTCAGGCTTCTCTAAAGGCCCTGCTGCACGAACTGCTTTTGGCAAGGATGTGTCATGTCAGCACGTGAGGAGGCAGTGCCACTGGGAGAGAGGACACACCACGGGTTAGGGGTATGCCCCAATCCCAGCCTTTCACTTCTGTGGGACAGTTTCATAGAATCCTACAGTCCCAGCCTGGTTTGGGCTGGAAGGGACCTTAAAGCCCGTCCAGCTCCAACCCCTGCCATGGGCAGGGACCCCTTCCACTGGAGCAGCTTGCTCCAAGCCCCTGTGTCCAACCTGGCCTTGAGCACTGCCAGGGATGGGGCAGCCACAGCTTCTCTGGGCACCCTCACAGGGAAGAGCTTCTGCGTAAGAGCTCATCTGAACCTAGTTTGAGAACATTCATTACACAAGTAGCTATAAATTGCTAATCTTTGGGTCAATTACCTGATTTAAGGGGTCTAACTGACACACGGTACCTTAAAGTTTCTGATGTAAATACTCTTCTTGCACTTTTTAACGTGCTGCTCACTGCTTGTTCTCTGCTTGCTGCTTCCCCAGAAAGATGCAGAGCTTCTAGACGTGAAATCCAGTGTCCAGCTGCTGAAGGAGGGTCTGGAGTCACTGCCAGCTCAGCTGAGAGATCAGCACCTGAAGTTGTGTGAAGAACTTGGCTTCCTGAAGCTCCCTAACACCTTAGCTGAGCTGCACACGTTCATTTCTATTGCCAAAGCCCGTCCTGCCGTGGCTGATAACTCCTCCCAGACCTCCCCCAGCCCATGCCAGCGCTGTGCTCTGCATGAGGAGAGCCCCTTGGGTATCTTTCACTTCCCCTGCATGAGACAGGGGAAGCAGCACAGAGACTCCCCTATGAGGAACCAGGTCACTGGGGATGGCACATCTATAGATGACCTAAACACAGCTTCAGGAGGGAACGTCAGCTGCAGTGCTGCCGAGGTGTGTAGAGAGCACTCCTCATTGCAGGAGGTGAAATGCAGCTCAGGATCACAGAGCTGTGTCAACCACCCTTGCATGTGCTGCGCTCACAGTCACTTTTTGGGGGGTGGTCAGAAGGAGCACTGTCCTGCACCACAGGAGGTCCCTCTACCCACTCCACTGAGGAAGGCAATCAGGAGGAGCACTCAAGGGTTCCAATCAGTGATGCCATCCCGACAGAGGCAGCCCCAAGTTTCCCACCTTCCCGCATGGAAAGATGTGCCTGGGAGAAGAGACAGCAACTGGAACATGGACCTTGAGGTGGAGAATGCAGCTGCAGGGAACAAAGTGAAGCAGAAGCCAGGAAGGATCCCCTGGAATAAAGCAATGGGGAGGAAGAAAACGTTCCCTGCTGTGAGGAAAGGCGAGCTCTCCCAATGTGCTGAGGCTGGGCTGAAGCAAAGGAAGGCAAACGCCACGATTGAGTTGGAGAGCTCCAGAAAGAATGGCTTTCCCAGGTACAAGGTTGCTCTCAATCTGGGAAGCTCCAGCTCAGCTCCCAACCAGCAGATCCTCAGCACTCAGCCGAGGCTTACAAAGCACTTCCCACCAGTGCCCTGCTCTGATAAAAGCCTGCAGCACCTTGCAGACAAGAGAAAGAGAAGCTTGGAAATGCAAAAGAGAGAAAAGGTTTCCATTGTGAAAAGGTACCTGCTGGATTCCTCACCCCAGGAGAATACCTTTTCCCTGTGTAACACCACGGGGGAAAACCAGATGAGCTGCTTCAGGCTCCAAAGCCCTGGAAGCACCAAGAAGCCCCATCCTGTTGCTGCGCTGCCTCAGCAGAGCATGGGCTGTTGCTCTCTAGTTTTTGATAGTGATTATTCTGATTGAAGGGTTTGGTTTCTGCTCAGGGTCCTCAGTGCCATTGGTTTACCCTTGCAGGTGTTACCTGCTTAATCAGAAACAAGGTGCCTGGATGCTTGGAATTGTTATTGCCATCTTTTATCGTAAGGGACTGTGTGGGATCTAAGGAGAGCTCCCCCTTAGCTTGGAAAGCCAATGGGATCTGTATTAGTTCATCCCTGCCCCCAGCAGAGGTGCCCTGGGCTCCTGATACAGTCCTATTTACACAGTATGGCCCAGACACTCACCAGGGAGGAGAGGGCAGAGCACAGATGAGCAGCTCAAGCAGGCTCAGCACTGAGGCCTGCCTGAAACCTTCCAGCTAGGTGGAATAACCTCTCTGTGGCCAGAGGCTTTACTCTTGTGTTTCTCACTTAGTCTCTATGTTGGTTTGTGTGCCTCAGAGTTCAGGTTCTGAGCTCCCTGGGCAGCCACAGTGTTCATTGTTCTGGTTAATATCGGTAAGGTTCAGGTTTGGTTGGACAGGAACAAGTTTTGCTGAGGAAACCCAAATGTCACCACCTCGGGTTCAGCAGTTATTGCATTTCTTCTCCTTTCAAGCAGAAATCCTTGGTTTCCTAAAACTCAGGGAATGCTTTGCCTCTCCCATCTCTTGGCTAACCAAGGAATCCTCCAGTGTGCACTTCTCAAGGGCAGTGGTCTCAAACAGGAGCAGATGAAGCCGCTGGGGCATAGTCCTTGTCCTTTAGGAACCTCTCAGGTGAGGAGTCGCTCCGAAACACCCAAGGCAGACCCCTTTGGTTTGCAATCTGAGCAGTTACCAGCAAAAGCAGCGTTTGGTGTTGATAAAAGAACCCTATTGCCACAGATCCACACGGTGCAGCTTCGCTGTCCTGAGGGGGAAGGCTGCGACCCCTTTTTCCTGGCTGCAATAAACTCCTTGTGTGCTTGCCAAAGTCCAGCCTGGCTGTGTTGGTCTTTGGGGAGAGGCAGGATCCTGTTCCCATGGGTGAGCAGGCGGCTGCTCTTTTAACTGCCCTGGATGGTGGAGCTGGGAGGATTCGTTTGTTCAGCTCCTCTCTGATGTTTAAAGAAGGAAACCACCACCCTTCCCGTTCCACGCTGGTTCAATGATGATAACTGACAAGGAGAAGGAAGTGGGGGATGGATGGGGAGCCCCCTGAGCCTTGGGGTGAGCAGAGGGGCTGCGTGATGGCATTATGGCCATGCAGTTCACATCATCCTCCTCTACCCACCTCCATCCCAGCACAGCCTGTGCTGAGCAGAACCTGCTCCATGGGGTCGATGGAGATGGGTTCAGGCCCTGGCCTGCAGGCAGCAGCTCTGCAGCACAAGGCTGAGCTTGGAGGGACCTCTGCAGGTGTCTGCTGCAAGCCTCTGTGCTGAGACAGAGCAGGGCCAGGCTCCCCAGCACCACAGAGATGAAGCAGCAGTGGGGTACAATGCAGGGACCACCGCAGCCCCCACTACATGCACATGACAGCAACTAAACACCCTGGAGAAAGGAGATGTAACAGCAACAGCAGCCAGTGGAGCCTTTCCCTGCACCAGGCAAGTCCCTGCCCTTGAGCACTGCCAGGGATGGGGCAGCCACAGCTCCTCTGGGCACCCTGTGCCAGCGCCTCAGCACCCTCACAGGGAACAGCTTCTGCCTGAGAGCTCAGCTCTGGCAGGTTGAGGCCATTCCCCCTTGTCCTGTCCCCACTGGCCTGGCTGAGAGGAGAGCAATGGTGGTGACAGGGGTTTGCCACAGCTGCAGTGGCTCCGGTGCTGCCTGAGGGACCCGGGAAGCATCACTTTGTGTGGCAGTGCCCGGAGCCAGCGTCACTTTGAGGCCGTGCCAATGCCAACCCAAGGCCTGGCCGAGCAGGCAGCTCTTTAGGGGACAATTACCTGATTAGCTAATTACCTGCACTTGGCAGGGCCCCAGAGCCCAGGGCTGCCAGGCTGCTGCCTGCCCCGGGGCAGGAAGGTGCCAGGGGCACCCATAGCCCTGCCCGAGGACTCTAAAGGGTCCCACCTGCCCTGCCCGCTCTGCTTGTCCATCCCCCTCCCCCCCCAGCATCCCCCCTGCTCCCCGCCGTTCTCCCACCCCACAGGGTCCTGCCCCCCATATCCCGCCTCTCCGGGACCCACCCGGTGCCCGCTCCCGCACCTCCCGTCCCCGCACACCGGCTCCAGCCGCTCCCGAGCGTCCCCGCTACACCCCC
>NDXB01006672.1:5102-26187 GCA_002631895.1 Agapornis roseicollis | reverse complement strand
TTTTTTTTTTTTTTTGCTTATATTCCTTCTACACAGGGTTAAGTACCTACATTGGTATGTGTCTGCTTGAGGGTAGTAGCTGGGGATTTCCAAGTGTCCATCTCAACTGTGAAAGCGCTGCACAAGCAATGAGCAGACTTGTCTGGCCATTCCTTCACAGCAGAGCACCTTTAACCTGTTGCTCAGTGTTACTTCTGGTCATCCTTCTATCCTGATACAAACTTGTTGTTTTGAGGCTTTGGGTTTAGGTTAGAACCAGAGCAACTTGTGCTCAGCTTGCACTTGCAGTGATCTCCCATGAGGTCAAGGTGGTAGCCAAACACTTGTCACCTGCAATTGCTGCAGCAGGGTTGATGAATATATCCCAGACTCAGTAAGAGATGCTTATTAGCCCAGGCTGTGGTTGTGATTGGAACTGATCTTGAATGATCATTAGGAAAATCACTCAGCTAATGGTTGCATTTCTGATATGATACCTGGGGTGGGGAGGGAGCTTTCTTTTTTCTTCCCAGCAACTACAAGGAGAGCTGTGGAGTAAGGAATGGTGCTTTCTGTGGGAAGTGAATTTTGTAGGCAATGGCAATATGTCAGTCCAGGCCATCTCAATTATTGATTGCTACTATATAGACAGAGGTTAGGTATTAAATACCTCTCATTGCCTGAGAGAGTTACCTAGGTTAAAACAAAGGGGGGAAAAAAAAGCCAAACCCAGAAACTTTAAATTGAACAAGATGCAAGAAAGGGACAATTGGGGGATTGTGGGAAGGAAAATCTTCTCGGAGGAGATAAAGAGAATTTGTTTGTTCTAGATTTTTGTCAAAAATGTGACCAGAGAAGGGCTAAAATAGCCTTAAAGCCCTTTGAAGAAGGGAGAAATAGAAATGAGAAAAAAAGTGCTTTAAGTAGCAAAACAATGTTAGTAGCAGAGCAAATGAATACACTTACCAGCGCATTGGGAGTGAAAATGAGAATAAGGTTTGTTACCACCGGGAAATGAAATTCTGAGATGGGATTCCAGAAAGGGTACTTCTGCATCACTTAAGTACAGAGCTTGGTAAGTTCTTAGAAAGAACTGCACAGCATCAGAACAGAAGCTATCATTAAAATCACCATTTCTGATGTTCTATGTTCAATCCTATGCTCTAGTTCATTTCATTTGTGTCTAGTAACTTGGAAATGCAGGTGCTTCAGACCTTGTTCTCCTCATATGCACCTAAGATCAGTGGACACATAGATCTGACCTAGAGATAACTGAACTTGCAAGATTCTCTCAAGACACTAAAGAAGAAAATAAAAATTAAGTTAATTATATATAAGTTATTATATATAAGTATTGTGTCATATAACTTGTTTCAAGTATTTTTGCTTTCATTCAAAGAGGTAAACTCACTTGAAAAAGTGAGAAAAAGCTGAATAATGCTTTTCATTCCTTTTGTGTTTCTTTTCAGGCTCCATCTATGAAATGTTTGGACATGAATGCTGCTGGTCTACAGAAGTCATTAAAGTTATTGGCTTCAAAATTAATAAGCTTATAGCAAGTATCTGTGAGAATAATGAAGTCAGCCAGTTTTCAGCCAAAGTGGAATTACCACTGAATTTTCCTGGTATAGTATTTCATAAATGCATGTTTTTAAGAAATTATAACCCTGAGTAGTCACCTTTGTTCATTTTATTAATTTGCTGTCTTGATTGATATTTGGTTTAGATTACAATACAGCTGTCAATGATACAATTTTATTAGATGGCACAAGACATAATCATCTTGCTTTTGAATTTCAACTCTTACAGTTTTTTTCCAAGCCTGGATAAATATTATTAATATTATAATGTTTGGTAGTTAAACTTCCTATACTTAAGATTACTACAAAAATCTTCTTTTCAGTTACTTATGACTTTGCAAAGCTTTTTCTGAACTAAAATCTCCTTGCTGTGTGCTCAGACTATGATTTATTTATTATTACTTTATTTTTATATTATTATTTTGAATATAAACTATTACAAGTATTTTGTTATGTTTTGGGTTTACTTCAATGATTTATTTTAATTTCTGTGGCCAAAAGTGGCTGCTCCATGCGTGGAAACAGTAATAGAGGAAAATGGATGTGTTTTCCTGCTTAAAAACCACTTCAGCTGTTCTATAGCAAAGTCCCAAAATACCTGTATTTTGGTGGATGGACTTGAAATTTGACTTGTTATTTGCAACACATTTCCCTCTGTTCAAGTAGCCTTGTTAGGGTGAGCTGGCCAAGTGCTGTATGTACTAAAAGCACCTATTTGATCACGTCATATTTATTCATTTTTCAAGTCTGCTCTCATCTCAATTCCTCTGTTGTTAGGGCCCAGCCATGTTAAGCAGGGAAGTTACTGGAATACAGAGAGAGAAGTGCTGGACTGTCAGCATTCATGTGTGGGAAGTGAAGGAGGCAAACTAGGTTAGGAAACTGATAGGAAAAGTTTGGATCTTGGAGCAGGGAACAAGCAAAAATTGGGGACTGGAGACATCAGTAGAGGTGTTTGCCAGCATCAGAAGAGGACTGCACCTGCACAGAAATATGCATGTACAGCATTTCGTATGCTTGGAGTCTTGCAGGCAGCAGAGGTAATGGGAATACCCCCAAGAGAGGAGAGGACAATGCTGGAAAACAGCACAAAGAGGCAAGTGGGGTGTGGGAGGGAGCCTGTGTAGGTCTGGAAGAGAAGTTATGGGAGACCTGAACATAGGAAACACTGGGACAGAGCACACACAAGACACAGCAGCCCTCAAGAGACAAAGATCACATCCAGAACTCACTTTGGCCAGCACCAATTCTAGCTAATGCACTGAATGAGACTCCAGAGAAAAAAAATGAATCACAGAATATAAACATTTAAATTAACGCTGTGTTGTGCTGCAAGCACGTGGGAGGCTAAGTTGGTGCTGCATAGGGAAGCATAATTGAGTTTTTTCTAGTAACTTCATTGATGTTCTCCTAATGCTTTTTTTTCTAATGATTCCAATTGATTGACTTAGTAACTTCATTGATGTTCTTCTAATGAATTGCTGAGCATGTGAGAACGTGTGCACATGCATATATATGGTTTAGGCTATGCCAGTGTCCAAACTGGTATGTGCATTTTCTACAGAGGAAGACAAGACACACTTCATGGAGCAAGTAAAGTGTAAAAGCACCTGAGAATGCAGTGTTTTATCTGAATTTCACAAGAAAATATCTCCTGCCATGCCTTCATTTTCAATCTCTAAAATATAAATTTCTGCCTAAAATAGTAGATCCTCAATTTACTTTTATGTTTTTCGTACTCTGTGAATCAGGGCCATTTGTATGACTGCTTATTAAAAGACTTTTTTGGGATGCCATTTTCAAGCATTAGTAGGGCCCAAATATAGTGATTGAAGACAATTATCTGTGGCTATCTAGAGATATTGAAGTATAGCTGCACTGTGAACTCTCAAGATACTTGGTATTTTTCTTCAAATCCAACCTGCTTTCCCATTATTAAAATTTATTCTGTCTCTAAAATATATGCACATACACTAATATACTCATATTCTAAATCTTGATTGGCAGATGGGGTTGAACATTTGAATTCTAAAATATCCAACACAACTGAGTGATAAAAGTAATCCTATATTTATTAATGTTGAATCTCCTGATTTTTAGAACAGAATGACTTATGATTTCAAATGCTTGAACCTGGTGAATCCAGATTTGTTTGCATTCAAGTGATCAACTATACAACATGGCATTTGGATGTTTTAGCCCTATTGAGCACATTTTCATGTTTGGTCTGATCACTACAATTCGCATGAATACTTATGAACTCTTCCAACCAGTGTTCTAGAAAACTGGGTTATTTCAGTAGAAAAATAAAGTCAGAGTTCATTTTGCTAAAATTCCTTATTATTATCCTCCACATGATGGGTATTACTGAACAGCAGCACTGAAGAGGGGCATATTGACACTTCTTATCAGTCCAACAGGGAGTACCACTTTCTTGTTTCTCTCTGCATGTGTACTGTTATGCATTCAAGAGTTTTTTGGTAAGATGTAAATTTGTCATTTCTCTAATTTAGTTCTTAGCTGAAGAATGATTCTGCTTTGCAAAGTCAAGATGTCCCAGTCTCTGTTTTTTCTTGACCTTTTTCCTTTTCACTTTATTACATACACATGCTAAACTCTGAACAAAACATTATATTAGAGCATTGCTGGCTTGCCCCTGTCTCCAGAGCAAAGCACAGAACCAAACTGCAGATGATCTTTTTCATGCTGCCGTTGACTTACTTCAAGAAAAATATCCACAGATCTCTAGGAGACTGACACTGTATTTACACTGTATGTACAGTGCTCTCTTGTCAGTGTTGGTGCAAAGAAATCTTTTGCTTTGATGTTATTTTCCATTTCCTCTATTGTGAGTTATCATTTGTATGTGGTGGGTTCATGTATCCTTTCACCATGTGCATGCTAGCATAAATAAGTAACTCTTCTATTTCTGTTACTGTGGGAATAGTGTCTCTGTGAGTGAAGATTGAGCTAATTTGCTTTAAACGATCCTTACTCTTTGTCTTTTTGAATGCATTTGCAGTCTACAGAATTCTTTTCTTCTGCTCTGGCAAATCAGATCCTTGATAGAGGCTTAATCTGTCTTTTGCATTAGAGAAACCACTACAACTGCAAGTTCCCTATCTGTGTTATTTCATTTTATCCTTATTCTAATTTGTTCTTTTTCATGCCTCAGAGGGCCAGGCTATTCTTTCTATGCACATACACTGGGTAAAAAAGGAACTCTGCTGTTATTATAGACACTTCAATGGCTACATCTAACAGCATTTTGAACTACAATTTCCACTACTAACAAGTTAGCAGAGACAGGTAATTTGCACAACACCCAAACTGTATGCCAGCACAAATGATTTCATTCTGTTCTGTTGAATGCCTTCTGCAAAAATATTGCTAGGCTGTCTGTGCTCTCAGGGGGTCCCTGGTAGCGCTGCTGCTTATTCCTATGTGGTCTGACAGATGCATAGCTGAGCATGGCTGTGCCTTTTAGCATCCAGACTCTGCAAGCCAAGTGACAGGGGCTTGTCTGTGGCCATACAGTACATATGTGGAAGATGAGGGGTTAGGCATTAGAAGGTTGATCTCAATAGGAGGTGATGGAGATACAGGAGAGATGGCCTTTGGGGCAGGATAAGGAAAGGAGCATGCTGGAGCAGGGGAGGTAGCAGAGTGGGTGGTGAAAGTGAGTAGAAAGAGGAATAGCAATCAAATCACCTCCAGAGAAGTTGGGAACTGAGCTCTTCCCAGTCTTCTGCAGTACCTTGGAGAACAGACATTACTGGTCTGGAATAGAAGGTCTTTCTTCTATTTTTTTCTCCTTGAAGGCTACGTGCTTCTCTACTAGGTGAGCCTAACTACTGGCTTTCTCAGTTTTCTGTAGGGAAAAGAAATAAAAAATATAATAAAAAGCATATTACTTCTCTTCAGGACTTAATCGAGACTGAAAATGAATCTCTATAAAGATACAGGGAGATACACTGTATCACTCAATTAACTGGTAAAAGAGACCTGCATATACTGTTCTGTAAAAAGGTGCTAGAAACATCCTTCTTGCAAAACATGCTTTCCTACTGGACTAAATGGGTGATTCTTGATCTGTGTTTCCTCTTCCATACCAGTGAAGAGAATTTTTTCAAATTCCCAAACCCTCCCTCTCTACCAATGTGTGCATCAGTGCCTAAAACTCTCCTGAAAGTGCTGGTCTGATTAGGTTTGGTGCTTACTGATTTTCATATTATGGCTAGGCAAGCACTTTATCTAGTGAAATGCCTTGGTGCAGAGGGTTCATAGAGTGTGACAAGGGTTATACATTCATGTAGGTACTATGTATGTGTAGCTTATTCTTGTCACTAGCTGTAATTTTTTCCAGAACTATTGGGCATCAGTTCATTTTGGTTGTAGACCATAGACTACATTTAGAAAGTAGATCTATAGGAGCAATAATGCCAGCTCTTAATAAACCAGCTGGACTTTTTTCCAGGTTTGCTATTTCCATCTGTCTTTCCCCCCACTAGTCCACCAAGCTCTCTTAGGAAAGCCTAAGTGAATTTAAGTAATTTTATGATTTATGAAAAAATGCACAAATATTTTTGTTTGACCTCAAAATGTCTAAACTTTAGCATCTCAAACTTACCATATGTCTCCTACTCTGGAGATTTCTTTGCCATCTTGTTTGGAAAATATTTGGTTTTGTAATTTAATTCGTAATGATTTTAGTAAGGTTCTAAATGGTTCCCTATAGTGTAATGTTTGGGGTTTGTGGGTTTGTGTGGGTTCTGTGTTTTGTTTTGTTTGGGGGTTTTTTGTTCACACTTTTTCTTTGGGGAGAGTGGAGTTTTTTGGTTGGTTGGTTAGGGGCTTTTTGTGTTTGTTTTTTCGTGTGTGTATGTATTTGTTTCTTTCTTTCTTTGGGTTGGGTTTTTTTGTTTATATATACATATATATATACCAAGGAGAGCATTTAGGAGAAGATACCATCACAGGTTATGGCAGTTAGATAGTAACCAAGTGACTTTCACCCATCATACCAAAATTAATTTTTATACACTCACCTCTTTTCTATAGAGAGAGAAACATACAGAATTTTACATACTCCTAAGCATAAACAGGTGGCTATTAGGTGCCTCTACTTCAAGGGGCTTGTCAATGCAGAAGCTAAGTATACTAGGCCACATGGCTCTTTAGTTGTCTATGCAAGCATTCTGCTACCCAAAATAAGAAAGGCAGCAAAATGGAAGGTGATGGTTTTCCTTCTCCCAATCCTTGCAAAGTCAGTCTGCCTTGGCCTGAGAGGATAATCAGTTGTCTAGTTTTGTATGAGATCTGGTAATTATGTTTCTATATGAAATCTGCTTTCTAACCCAGGATGCTCATTGGTTTGTTGCTGAAATAGCTGGCTTTCATATAGCCCCATACTACCAGCAGAACTAGTAGAGCCTGAGTCTACTGTCAGACTCAGGTAGAAGAATGATATTTCTCATACCTGTACCTTGCCAAATATTTTCAATGGGGGATATTTTTCTAACATAGCTTATGGAGGCTTTTTAATGCAATTCTGGAGGTTTTCTTGGGGCAATATGCATGCTTCTGTATCACAGATGGATAAACATAGTTATTGCCTTTGGGATACATTGTATGTACTTTGAATAAATTTTTTAATGAAGAGTATTCCTATTTGCTTTTGCCCAGCACTGCAAGGAGATGATGCCCATCTTGTGCTTGCAAAGCATAACATTAGAACATTGTTTGGGGGATGTTGTCTTTCCCATGATTTCAGTTTATCATTAGTGCCTTGTCACTGCAATACATTCTAAAGGCTGATGAACCAGTTTGTCTTGATCTGCACTGGCAGTTCCAGTGGTGATTAGGACTGGGGTAGCTAACTTGCTTGTTAATAATTGTGTTAAATTCTACTGTGAGCAACATTAAAAATACCAGTGAGAAAGAAAAGTGTGTTGAAGTTGTACTTTGTACCTGTGCAGTTTCTGCTGGTTGGGCTTGGGGAAATAAAGGAGGAAAGGCACTGTAGCTTCTTTGTCACTGTAGCTTCTTTGTCACTGTAGCTGTAGCTACTGGTTAATTTGTGGCTAGCAAACTTGGCCTAGGAATAACCTCTATGTGTAGTTATAGTCACGTGGAAGCAAGCCTAAGTGAATGCCTGTCCCAGGAAGCTGCAATGTAATTCCATGAGGCAGCATTCACACTGCTGTGCCTTGGGAAGAAGACAGCTGAATCACACAGTTCAGCTAAGCCCTACTGTTAAGTCCTGTAAACCATCCACTTCATCTTCCTCTATGAAAACACTCATGCAATACAGAAATGTACACATTTTTCTTGTGATGTGAATTCCCAATGAGACAGCTTTAAGGGGCATGATTAACATGAAATAATAGTGTCCCTAGGGGATAGGGAGGCTCAGATGTAGCTTCTGTCTTGCAGAACTTCAGCATTTTGATTGCTTTGTTATGGCCAGAATATTACAACGCTTAAGCTTTGAATTATTCCGTCTGGTGGTCTGGGCTGTCATATATGCTAAAACCAATTTTCTTTGCTTGTTCTTATCCATGGGTGCTACTTTTTAATTTGTGATATATCTTTAAACATATATGGTGTTGGACTCCCCAGTCTGTGTGTGGAAGAATATGTAGTACTGATGTTTAGGCAGAAAACTTATCTTGCATTTCACATTAGTGCTGCTCTTCCTCATATCATGTCTGCACTTGTTTCTTACAGGTTGGTTTCCTAGGAAGACAAATGAAAATTTAAGACATTTTTTCTCCTTACTGTGGCAAGAAAATTTTTTACCATAGATGTAAAAATGTTGGATGTCAGATACAGAACAAAAAGGGCTAGTTCCAGCTGCCTAGATGTAATATCATGTAGTTGATACTATCTTTTTAGAGTCACAGTTCTAACAACCAAACTATCAGCTATGAATTGTTTAATGGGCTTTGCTCCCCATTTTTATTGCATTCATAGTCTAAAATTTGGCAAGGCTTGCTTTGTATGTTTCCCCTTTTGTAATGCAAGTTTTCTGTTCTTAGGTCTTTACAAAGTTATGGCAGATAAAACACCATATGTTAACATTGAAGAAATTACAAGAAAAGTCTCTATTGGGTCAACAAGATTTGGCCATCCATGTTTCTACAGCTCCGAGGACATAAAGTTGGCAAACCTCACTATCAAGCACGGTGAGCACATCACCTTCAACTCAGTGGAAGATATCAATGGAACAATGGCTGTGAACTGTGTTGTGGTCAGAAATAACCAGACTCATTCCTTTACTTTGCCCCTTTCACAAGAAGGAAAATTCTATGAGTGTGAAGATGACCAAATATACACCTTAAAAGAGATTGCAGAATGGAAAATCCCTAAGTGCAGAAACCGTATTGTCAAACTTTCCAGTACTATACATATGTGGGACTTCACTAATCCACTTCCTGAGAATTTTGATGGCTGCTTGATTCTCACGCCTGTCTATGAAGTGCAGGCAGTAATGAAATGTAAGTAGGAATCAAAGTCAGTGTTCTGATAAACTCAGTATAGCAAAGGACACAAAATTTGCTTAAAATAGGAAGGATTCAGTTTGGTCAAAAATTACTGATCCATATTTGCCACTGATGCTTGTTTCAAGATGAAAAAATATAAAAATAATATTGCCTCTTTTATTCCTTTCTCAGCTATTAATTCAGAAAGTTACCTTGCATTTCTTTCTGTTGCTATTTTATCGATCACTATAATTAAATCATCACTGCAAATCAAATATATTGCATAATGAAAAGGTGGAGCTTGGGAATTCTATTGAGTTCTCAGATTCTTTTTCTTGATGTCTCAGACTTTGGCCATGGAGCAGCCACTTGATCATTTATGGCTATGGCTAAGAGGCAGGAAAAGAATATAGACCTACATGTTGTCTCAATACAACTCAATTACTATTTATTTTTCAGGATGAGGCTGCTACAGAATGCAAACCCATATTATGTTACTCTATTGCAGAAGCAAATGTCAATAGAATATAAACAGAAAAGACAGACAATTTCAGAAACCTCTAGATTTGAGAAAACAGATAATAGAAAAACAATATATTTAAAAGCAATCATTTATGTTATGAATTTTTATTAGGGAGAAAAAAAAAGTACTTTGTCTATGACACATCAACACTGTTCTACCTGTTCCACCAAAACACAGGAACTGCTGCGTTCTGTTCTTATAAATGTCTTTAAACCTGCTAGCAAAACTTGTTGTGGAAACAAAATTAAAAGGTATGCAAGGGTATAAGCACAGAGCAAATTGCTTCTGAGCTATGGTTACTAGAATAGCCAAGCTGCAGTAATGACTGATATGTACATGCATAGTGTACCCTCTCTGAACTGAGATACCTAACGAAGCAAAAGAAATACTTAGGATAAAATGTCTGGTTTCCAACTACTGTCTGGGCTGCTGCAATTCTACTTCTTCATGTACCCACCCTTTTAAAGTTTGCAGGATAAGAGCTTAGCTTTTGGAAAGGTTTTACTGCCAGTTGCATTTGCTAGAAACAAACCAGCGTGCACCATGCAAGTTAAATCCTAACAGAAATGTGTCATTCATGAAGATATTAAGCAGAAAATCTTTTCACAGTTGAGCTTTCTCTGATGAGTGATGTAAGTAAATCAATAATAGAGGAATAAAAGTGGGCAGAGACTGTAAGCACAATATACTATAGTTGTTAAATGCTTATCACAAGACATTCAGGTGTACTTTCTATGTGATTTAATGTGTGAGCCTGGGAAGTGTATCTTCATGAGATAGACTACTTCATTTTCTGCAACTCTGGCTAGAGTCAGGAATCTAGCCCATTTCCTGAAGCTAGGTTCACTTAGGTGTATTCCAATACCAGCTTAAACATATGTGTGGAATCACTAAGAATTTAGTGTTCCTAAAAATCTTTCTGAAGATTCAGTTATCTTTCAAATGGATTCCAGTGAGCGCTGTATTTGTTGATTTTTATTTTATGTTTCATAGTGTGCTCAACATTTAAAAAACATTAAGCATGTCCTAAATAATTATTTAGTACAAACTTGAAAAGTAGGCTTCGTGGTACATAATTTCTTGTAGACCACGAAAAACGGTTTTCACCATTTTTAGAAGAACTATAAGTAGGCACAAGATAAAGCATGAGGAATACTATCCACAGTTCAATAAGAAAGATTCCTGATAAGAGAGATGGATAGCAGATTAGACGTTCACAGGTTGTGAGCAGATATCCTTCACACTTCTCATTTTCTATAATGAGCAAATTATGTGTGTGGAACTCTCCCAAATACTCATAGAAAACTTTAATTTTCACCAGTTATTCCTCCTTCATTGGCTTTCCTTTGTGGTGCTTAGAATGTTTGTCACATGGAGGTGTCAATGCAGCAAAAGTACTGTTGGAATAAACAAATCCTGAATCAATGTCATAGAACTCTAATGTGAAATAAATCTGATTGAAACTTTTAAGGATAAAATATCAGTATGTCCTTCTACAAAAAAGTGTGAATCCAGGATATACTATCCTTCTGTGCAGGACTATGCAGAATAAGTCTTACTGAAGAGAATCATTAAATATTATTTGCTTATTAAATTTTAGTGCCCTGGTCAGCACTCTGTAGTGTCACTGATCTGGAGCCAAATTCTCAAACAAGCCTTAACTGCATAGTCAGCTTTGTACTTGGAAGTTTTACATCCAAAATTTTGCAAGTTCAATGATGATAAAAAGTTGTTGTTCTCTGTCAGACTGTTAAATACAATGGCTTGGTTCTGATAGTGAATAAAACTAGATGCTGCAGTAAAAGATGCAAGAGTTCCACAGAAGAGTGTAGTAGATATTTATTCATTTACTAACACTAAGCTTAGACTTCATTATATAAAAGTTTTGCATTTTTTTAAAAAGTTATTATTTTCTAGTAATTATAGATGGTTTTGTTATTACAAATATCAAAATATCATATTTTTCCTATGCTGGCCACAGCAACAATATGTATTAATGGGTTCAATTGCTATTTATTTATTACAAGTGTTCCCCTGAACATAATAGAAATATATCTTGTACTCAAGGAAAATAGTTTGATAAGATGCACAGCTGATTAAACTTGGAGGTGCTGTGAGAAAGATAGTGAGCTAATTTTTTTCCCCTTTCCTTTTTTTTCAACTTTTGTTCACTTGCACACCCTATTCTCATCTCCTCTTGTTTCTGTCTTCCTTCGTGAGGTCTCCTGAATATCTAACAGCCATATAGCTCAAATTAAACCAGACTTTGACTAGCCCTGTTAATTGTGCATGTTTACATATGGAGGTGCATGCCTCAGGGAAGGTACTTCTAGGATCTGGCCAAAAGGACACGTGTGTTTTATTCTAATGTCTGAAAACAAAAATCAATGTCTTTTTCTTTTCAGTTCGAAAGGACATAGTTCATATCCTCTCAGATCTAGATGTCGAGGTCAAGGATATAACAGACTGTTATGATATTAGCTCTTTCCTTCAGCCACTGTCTTTGGAAGATGTATTTGAGAGAACAAGCAAGGAATTTCCTATGGTTGCTGAGATAATGGAAGGGCCTTCAGAGAGCCAAAAATCTTTTAAATTTTTGGATACAGGGAATGAGATCATTATCTACAAAAAGTACCAGGCAACAAGAGTCCTAGCCTCAGAGATCAGAAGTGATTCCCCCAAAAGATATTTTTTAATCCCTATGAGCTACAAAGGAAGGTTCAAAAGAAGACCTCGGGAGTTTCCTACTGCCTATGACTTAGAGATAGCAAGAAGTGAAAAGGAACAACTTCATGTTGTAGCAACTAAAGCCTTTGATTCCCCTCATAAAGAACTTTTCTCTGTTTCAGTTGGAGATCAATTTCTAGTTCAGCAATGCCAGACTAGTGAAGTTCTGTATGAGGGAAGAAAGAAACTCATAGATGTTTTAGCTTGTGAACAAATACTAGCTGATACGTATAAGAAAGTTCTCCTCCCTATGTACATGGAAGGTAGATTTGTGGAAGTGATTCATGACAAGAAACAGTACCAGCTTTCTGAGATTTGCAAAGAATTTCGTTTGCCTTTTAACGTCAAAGTGTCTGTGAGGGATCTTTCCATTGAGGAAGATGTCGTGGCTGCCATGCCTGGTCTTCAGTTTGAAGAAGAAATCACAGACTCTTATTTGCTGATCAGTAGTGCCAGCAGTCCAGTGGAGAGCTGGGAGATTCCTGTATGTCGTTTAAACATGTCCATCCATTTGCTCAGCAAAGACATCCAGACAGTTGTGCCCCCTGTGACTAAGACAAAAGTTGAAGAGATCAGTGAAGAGCAATACTATATGTTGCGAAGATATGAAAACCAAACCCTTCGTTCACCACCAAGGCCTCCTAAAAAGCCAATGCTTTCACCAAAACCTGGTTTTGCAGTACCTAAGCAAGGTGTGACTGATGGACTACAAGCTCCAAAGGTAAGGTATCATACCTTGTCTTTGAATCTCTTAAAATCACAGGTGATGTTCTGTCAGTTTAGTCTCTGTTTCACTGATGTATCATGATAGCTTATATACAGATGGCCCTCAGTTCCTGTAATAGGCAAATTGGCCATTACAATCAACAATGGCTAAAATTGTCAGTATGTGTTAATTGTTCTGTGAAAAGCAACGGAACCATACCAGCTTGTAGCAGACAGCTTGGCTGGATAATTTTACATGGATAATCCTTTACTGCGTCAATGCAAAAGTGAAGAAAGAGAGTTGAAGTGGTTGTGTTTAATTTTTTATTAAGGAAAAACATATGTTTTAATGATAGAAAGATAATTTTTCTCAGCTGGAACCATCAGAATTAAATTCACAGGAAGTCAGGTTGTACAGATATTTTTGACTGCATGGTTTTGTGCTTACCCAAGTGGCAAATAGATTTGGAATAAAAAGGGCAGATGTTTAGAATGGCACTTGAAGTTAAGAGATAAGTGCCCTTTCCGGGACAATTTTCTTCATGGCTAACCCAAGGCAATCATTTGTTCATTACTTTTTATGTTGGGTCTGGCTGAGATGGAGTTAGTTCTCTTCACAGCATCCTGTAAGATATTGTGTTTTGGGTTTGTGACTAAACAGCATTGATAACACCAGTGTTTTGGTTATTGCAAATCAGTGCACCCACAGTGTCAAGGCCTTCTCTTTTTCCTAGGCTGCTCATCCCCAGAAAGTAGGCTATGGGTGGGCAAGAGGCTGGGAGGGCAAACAGATGGCACAGCTGACCCCAAATGACCGAAAGGATATTCCATTTGTTGCTATGCTCAGCAATAAAAACCGAGGGAGTGGTTGGTCTGGGAAGGTTGCCATAGCTCAGAGACTGGTTGGATATCAGTTTGCTTGTAGGAGGTGGTCACTGGGTGCCTTTGTATCACTGTGGGGTTTTTTTTCCCTTCATCTATTAAACTGTCTTTATCTCAGCCCACAAGTTTTCTTGGTTTTGCCCTTATTATTGTCTCTCCTGATGAGATCATAATCCTAATGTCAGGGGTAAGTAAGCGAGCACCTGGATAGGTGCTGGCTGGGTTCAACCTACCACAATTTTCTTTCATAAATCGAAAGACTCAAAGGAAGGCACCTTGACTTTAATGAGAGAAACTATCCAGGAGGTATTTAATTTATGCAGTTGTTCTCGTACGTAAATACAAATTCCCTACAGGGGAAGAATTAAAAACACTGGAAATACTTTCAGGCCTCTGCATTGTGATTGTGTTGCACTTTAAATGCAATGTAACTCATGGAGTTCTATTTTTGGGGTGTTCAGGAAAGTTAGTTTTTGTGTTGCTATCTAATTGTGGTCCAGTTGTAGTGATCCTGGAGGGGCAGCCTTTGTTAAGTACCTCTCCTTGCCTACTGGAGGTCTTGCTCCCCTCAGTGCCAACTCCAAGACCACATACAAATGCACATCTCCACATCTTCTGGGAGATGGTTACAACAGACCATAGGAGACATGAATGAGTAAGGCGGGTCCCTCTAATAGGGTAGTACAGTAAAAAGCTTCATCATTTTCTTCTCTCTTTACTTGTATTACAGAAACATTTTTTCTGCTAATTTGTACAGTGAACCTTGTAGCAGCTTAAATAAGTCATCCTGATAGGCTAGGGAGAATAGACAAGAAGCTGATCCCTTGAACTAACAGGCAGGCCATCATCCTGGTGTTGTTGTAGAGAATTCCCTAAAGTTGTGTTTCTGGTAGACCTGTATCCTTCTCAGGAGGACTCAGATCTCCTGCAGTTACTGATAGCGGTGTGTGAGAAGCAACAAGTAGATGCTGGCTCTAGTCTAGACTCATGCAGAAGATAATACTTTCCTGAAGTGAGGAGAGAGCAGTAAGGGCGAGAGAGATGTAAGCTCAGGTTCTTTTGTTTATGAGTGAAAGCAGCCTCAGACTGCAGCTGTACAGTGAAACACATTTAAGCAAATTGGTCCAGAAGACTAATTTTTTTTTTTTTGGTCATGTGCTCAATATAAATAAACTGCAGCTGGAATGCTTAGAGTTATGCAGATTTGTGGATCTACTTCCCTGAAAAGGTGAAACAGGTAGAGATCCCTTATTCATAACATCCTTATAACATCCTTATCCCTTATAACATCCTGAGCTGTAACATAATAGGTTTAAAGTCACACAGAATGTATTATCTTTTCCATCCCGAACACCATGAATCTTCTGAGAGGACATGGCTGGTAGTGCATAAGCTTTGCCTTGGCTTCTCTGCCAGTGGTAGTGATAGGGGAGACTGCATTTTCTTCTACAAGTATCAGGGATGACTGGGGGTTCAGAAAGTTGGAAATTGTGCCAAAGTGACAAACTGGCATTCTTTGCACATTTTGTGAGTATGCATAGATTTATTTGCATAAATAACAGGTCCTAATGAGCTGAATTTAAGCCTGACAAGATGGCAGGCTGAATTAAGCTATAGTGCTGCATGAATTGCCATGCTCCTCCTGTGCCAGTTCCCTGCTGGGTGCTTAGGGAGATCTGGCCACTTGCTGGAGGGTGTTGAATGGCTTCTTTGCCCACCATCTGGGAAACTCTGCTTGGCTTGGTGCTCCAGGATTAAATGCTGCTGCTGCATGAGTCCACAGAGGACTAAGATCCGTCTGGTTTATGCCAATACCTGAGGATGCTCTGCAAGAGTGGATCACCTCTAGCTATAGCTACTGCTTTGAACACCTCTTAGCTCACAGCAAAGCTGTGGGGGCAGAGAGGCTCCAGCTGTCTCTGCCTGCTGGTCTCTGACATTGGCAGGGCAACACTAGGGCCAGGAATAGTGCCGTATGTTTCACTGTGTACTTTTTGCGATATTAGCCACTGAATTGTATGAGATTAACTGCCAGCATACTGGAACCTCAGATGAGTGCAAGAACTGCCTCTGCATGGGTGCAAGGTGCAATGCTGCAGAGACATGGATATTTGCACAGTTCAGCAAAGTCCAGAGACAACAGATGAATTCTCAAACATAATATAGCTCCATTAACTAAGCACTCTGCCCAGTCTCTTCACAGAGCTAATTAAGTTGGCTTAGCTCCTGCTGACACAGCTTTCGCTTCCAGATCCTCTCCCCTCCACAGTACTGTATAGACTTTCTCTCTCCCTCTTATCTAATCATTTTTTTTTTGTGTAGGAAACAGCCAGACCACATATGTTTGCAGTTTTGTATTATTTACTGAACAAAGACAAACCCCAAGAAAATATATGCAAACTAAACAAATGAAACAAAATAGCATGTATTGAATGATTAAATTAATCTGATATTTCACATATCAGATGTTTATCTGTCCATGATAATATCTCATTATCAGATAGCAGATATCTATATTAATATGACCTCTATCCACAAGCATCCCCAGCTGAGGACAGTGATGAGAAAACAATTACTGTACCCTTTGTCTAATGGTAAAAAGTAGGATACAAGCAGTCATTCACAAGGAATCCACATTTTCCTCACTGGAATAATTGGAATAAAGTCTTCACAGGGCTCTAAATGCCATGTTGAATTTAATAGTTTCAGCCATTCTATTTCTGACTTGTGAGCTTAGCTGGAAAGTGAGAATGACCTAATAAACCTCTAGAAGTTAGCGCTACTGATCTGAGAATGGAGCATCTCTCTCTCTTGCCAAGTTGTTCCTGGAGAGAAGTTCCTGTGGGAGAAACCAGTCACGACCTCACTTTCTTGAAATTATAGTTAATTGAAAAAGACAAGCCAGATGTGCCTGTTCTTTCCATAGTTAGTCTCACCACAGCGAATATAACAAACCAAGTTTTCACCTAGGAACTCCAGAATAAGCTTTCAGGTGGGACCCTGAACAAAAGAGGCTTGAGAATTGTTTCATAAAATTTCCTCAATCTTTTTACGTGCTACCCTACAAGGGGATTTAAGTGGCAGAAACTTTCCAGCTTTTTTTCAGTCTGTCAGTTAAAGCTGTAAATATCCTACAGATTTAAGAAAGTTACTGTATGACCCTCAATGGCTTAGTTTTAAATTTAAACCATCAAAGAATACCCCATGCCAAATATTGCTAAGTGCATTCACTGTTATTCACTGATTCTGGGGGAATGGTAATCAATGCATGGAAGGCCACACTTTAGTCCTAATACCCTGACAGCACTAAGTACACTGCTTAAGGAATTAAAACAGGCAGTATTTGGCTCCTTATAAACAATAAGAGAGTTTAGCTCCATCCAGTGCTATTTTCAGAGGTCTTGCTTAGGCATGTCTCTAACCTGAGCATCAGTAGAATCAGTAAAATACCAGCTTCAAGTTAGGATTGCTGCTAAATACCTTTATGAATGTGGAACTGGAAAAGTCAGTCACAGGCAGTAATCTGCTCAGCTCTGGCAAGAAACCTGAGAGAATTCCAGCCAGGGAAACTGGAATTTAATGGCAAGTATCAGGGCATGGTAGTTAATTGTTACTCTGTGCTAAGATCCATTATCATTCAAAAAGTCATTACAGTGTTACAGTATCAGGAACTTTCTTGCTTTCCTGCTTTTTATTTTAAAATTAAAAGAAAAAAATTATCATTTCCATCTGGCTTTGCAGTGCTACAAACTGAACTATCAAAATCTGCCATTAACGTATTTATCACATCTGTCTTCACAGCAAAATGAAGACTTATCTGGAATTAAACTGATAAGACATAAGCTGCATTTTTCAGCAAATGAATTTTCCTGCAGCACCTCCTTTCCTTCCTCCTAACTATTTCTTTTCTGCTTCCAGAGCATTTTTTCATGTTTTTAGGGCCTTCATATAGTAGATTTAACACAAATATTTCTGCAGTGTGGCAAGAAACTAACCTTCCTAAATACATATGTATTAGAAAATACACACAGGACATCCAGGAAGAAATAAGTAAGAACAGACTTCAAGAATTAATCTTTTGGCCTGGAAAAGAGGGATGAAAGTGTGTTTCATCAGCAGACGCAAAACTGTGCATATGCAAATGTAAGAAAGGTTTCTCTCTGACGGATGCATCATTGTCTCACCTTCACCCTCTCTCTCCTTCCTCACATCCCATGTACTGTTTCTCCCTGTCACTTTTCCAATAGCTTTGTAGGTCTCTATTAAATAGCACAGAAAGGCTGGTAGCACAGCCCTTACAGATTAGAGACTATGGCATGCTGTTGTGCCCACATTCTTGAAGTCTCTCAAAATCCCATCTCCACCGAAGCCTCACCTGTATGGATCCCAAATTCTCCCACCTCTTTGTGCCGCAGCTTCTTGCTCCTCCTAGTACCAAGTCCATGCTGTGTGACAGGGTCCTTTTCCTCCTAATACCCACCTTCTACCACATGTGCCTGATTTCACCCAGACCCATGTGCCTTGGGTGCCCCAGCACTACACTTTTCATGTGCCCTCAGCTTATATGACCTTGGCTCTCCAGTCCTCTCTACTGCTTTCAAACAGGCTTGTTTTTTCTTCTTCCTGATTTCTTCCCCACACATCTCCCCCACTTGCTTTTATCTCATGCAGTGAGCTAAAGCCAAGGCCACAGGCATTGTCAGGCAGGAGCTGTGGGGACATCCCAAGTTGCACATGGGTTTTCATCTCCTTTCCCTGTGGCACCTGTTCCAAACCTCTGCAGAGCATTAGTCTTCAGCTAGGCTTTTAGAAGCAAAACTGGAGCAGGCTGTAGGTGCTGGCAAGAGTCAAGCCATTTAATGCTCTTGTAGGCTGGACAGTCTGAGCTGAAAGATTTAGTTATAGAGATCTTTATAACTATATACATACTTGGATGCTCGTGACCATTTGCTGGGCTGAAGCACGCATGTATGTCACCCCATCTCATGTCCTGGGGTTTTCTGCAGATATGCTGGCTGGAGAAGCACACTAATCTGGATGATGGGGTATCAGGACTGCCAGGTACTTTATGGAGCCTGTATGAACCAACAGGAAGGAGTTAGAGGAGGAGGAAGCCCTACAGCCCCAGCTATTAAATGACTGGCATTTTCCTAATATTCTCAGTATGGAGAGCTGGTATTAAGACCTCTCTTTTAAACAATACTAAAAGCTCAAAATGTCCACAGAGAAGCAGGAAGTCTGTAGAAGGCACTTACTGTGGATTGATGTTAGTGTCAAAACCAAAATACAGGGGGGAAGATAGCGATGTGCCTGCCAGATGTAGATAGTTGCCTGAAAAACTGAGCAATCTGAGGTGTAAATTTCATTGCAGAAAGCCATTACTACTATAGAAAATGCTGGTATAGTACATGAAATTAAGAAAGGTACAGATGAACATTTGGATATGCTGACTGATGAAAATGCTGACTGATTAAAAGAAAATTGCTTAATTTAAAGCTAAAAATGAATTAGTTGAAGAACAAAGGGAAAAGAAATATCAAAATCAAAAGGATGCCCAGAAGAAATGAAAAATTAGACCACATGAAAATATGGAGCCCTTGATAAGAAACGAAAAATTCTGCACAGAATGTGTGAGCCAAAAGCCATTAATGTCAGTAAGGGGAGAATTGGCTGGCACATTTTTTTCTCTGTTGCAGAAAGTACATAACAAAATACATAGCATAACAAAATCACACAATTATGAATAATTATAAAGCAGGACAAAAAAGTAAAAAAATTAATCCAAAATTCTAGGAAGCACTGCAGCAGAATAATTCTTCTCTTCAAAATATAATGGGGAAGAGGTATATGAAATATTTTATTTCAGCAGCGTGACATGCCACAGGGTTGTTCTCCAGGCTTCATCTTATTTGCCCTTCTCATGGCAAGAAGGTTGGAAAATTAGGCTTGAAAATTAATGTGGTTATTGAAGTGCTACCTTTTATGGCCTGTATTTTGGCCTGTTTGGAAGTCGCCAAAGAGTTTTCCAGTTTAAACTGGCCAGAGATAATCTTCACCACAACAAATCTCCAGCAGGAAACACAGTCCCCTATACTTCTGTGATACCCACATACAGCAGTGGCTATGACTTGCTGGGCAGCTCCCAGGGCTCCTGCAGAGCCAGCTGCTGAACTCCAGGCAGCTGTCAGGCTTTCTGACTCCATCCCTGCTTAAAAACCTTCATGGACTTTTCTGAGCTCTGAAGGCCCACTGGGCTTATGTTTCTTCTATTAATCCTTTTGGTTGCCTTATTTGTAGGGCTGCTTGCAAACTGCATACTATGAGTGGACCTTGGGGTGCTCTAATCCCACATCATGCCCAGGAACTGTTCAGGAAGGTGCTAGGTGGCACAGGTTGAAACTGATCCCAGAGATGTTTACAGGCACTGTAAACTAGTGGCTTCTGCTAAAAAAAGAAAAAAGAAAAGAAGAATGCTCATCAGAGTCAGTAAATTGTTGGATGAGGTCAATGTAAAAAAAGCACTGACATTGCTCATTTACATTATGCCTTTGTTTATGAAATTCAAGGTTTTGCAGTACTGTCATACCCGGGCATCCTAGAAGAGAAAGCATCCCAGAAGGTTGGGATTATGCTTTGAAATATATTGCTCCATGAAATGAAATGAGAAAGTTGCTGTCAGTATGACAGTAAGGTCAAATCTCCAAAGACCTGTAAACATGACTCACATTTTCCAGAAAGTCCTTGCAGTGAGGAACTGAGTGATTACCAAAACCAAGAGAATGCTGTGGAGAGACTCATCAAATCCATTAAAATTCATAATGACAGTCCGAGTCCTCGCCTTTCCCTCTCTGCTTTTTGAATGTGTTAGTCCATAGACATGCTATAAAAAAGCATGATGATAATGAAATGAATAGTGAGGTTTATCAATTATTATTATTTAACAGAGATTTTAAAGGCTAAAAAATAATGTATCTAATATCTGTACTGAGAAAATTAATTTTCCTTCTTTATGGGTAGATGCATATAATTTATACTGAACTTTGTCAAGGTGTTTAACATCATTGTGTTCGTGTTCTACCTCAGGACATGAAGTGATTTTACTGGTAAATATTTTAAATGGCAATATGTTGTGATGCTGTGGAAATGCAGGTTGTCCTTCCATGGGTTTCTTTTTATTTTTTCTTTTTTGTTTTTTTTTTTTTTTT